>VUQG01035178.1:0-18059 GCA_015106755.1 Etia nguti
GCACTACTTGTACACTTAATAAAAGGACAGGTAATATTTGTCGCGCTGTTACACACACAGCATGCTCATTTCTTTCAGCTCGTCAGTTGTCACAAGAGAGTTTACCAACGTGTACATAATAACCTGAGACTGCTGTGTGCTGTAGACTACAGTGTACGCTGCACACCTACTTACTGGTTTTTGTTGCATCAGTCTACGTCTCCCAATTAACTTGTGTTTCTCCTACAGCTCCGCACCGCTCAGACGGCAAAAAATGCGCGTGCTCTTTGTGAGCTCGTTCCCCGGTTCGTAACCAGCGCGCTCTGCAGTCAAGGGCGATCATTGGTAAATGGTAGTCATGTGACTGATGCAAGCCAGATCCTTTTATTTAGCAAAACTCTGATTAATAGTTAAATATTATTGTTGAGGGGCACAGGCAGGACTCCACACGCACGCACATATTAAAAAAATAAAAATAAAAAAATAAATAAAAATTTGCCTCAAGAAAAGGGCACTTGGGGCACCCATCAGGAAAGGGGCAGGTGCTCAGCCCCCCCCCCCCTCTGCACGTACCTGACTGAGACTGAAGATGGTGTGTGTGGTGTTTTAGGGGGTGGGGGTTGTAATTGAATCTTAGTGGACCTTTTAATCTGGCCATCTAAGCAATTAATTCAGCACTGAGCAGTACTGTTAGAAAATCTTTAGCTGTCAAGAAATTCAGAGAGTGTGTAAAATAAAAAAATAAAAAAAGTTTTTATTTGAAGTGATAGGTGGTTAATTGTGAAGGTATAGTTTATCTCAACTTGAAAATCTGAAGCATTGTTGATTATCTTTGGCCAAATTGTGTATAAAGCTAATTAATGCTGGTTATTCTTGTGCACACGTGGATGTAAAACTGGATATGTGGTTTAGAGGATGCTGTCATAGATATGATATTGAGAAAAGGTGCAAAATGAGTGGTCAGGGACATGGAAACAGAATTGAATACTTAAAGAATCATATTGAGCAAGAGCCACGGAGGGAACTTTGCATAAGAGCCTGAGCTAAACAGATGTGTTTATGTACATCCAAATGTTTCCAGTAAATCCTTTGTCAGACTTTAGTTCATTTAGAAGACACATTAGGATCTTCACATGCTGATGTTTACTTCAAAAAGGTTATTTTTGCTAGTTGCTTGTGTCTGTCTCAGTATGGCTACTTGAAATTTTGTTTGTATATTGTACATCTCTTTGTGTACATACGTACGCACTTGATGTTTGAATTTCGAATTCAGCAAAGCTTGAAAGCCGGGGTTGTTGAATGTGCTTCTTGTCACAGCGTGGTCTTTTATCTCTAGGTGTCAAGAAAGAGCTGCTTTGCAAGGGAAATTGGGTTTTGGCAGACAGATCTGGAAAATCTAATCAGAGACAACAGAGTTGGAAGTAGTTAGCTTACCCACAGTCTGCCAGCCCACATTCTGTATGCTGTCACTGTCATAAATATTTTGCATGACTCTCACAATATTGTACAAAGCAGTAGAAAACCAGCATTTGCCATTGCCATTGCCCCTTACAATAATTGAATTCGTATGAAAGATTAAGTGGGGAAGTGAACACTCTGCACAAAAAATCAGGTAATTACATCTGTCAAAGACACAGTTTTTAAGAGTGTCAGCATTAGTTCTCTCCATTTTTAAACAGTTTGCAGCGGAGAGCTTGGATCATGATTCAGCCTGTAGTGCTGCTGCTTAGGAAGGCTAAACCCTAGTTCATACAGTTTAATGCTTTCATACACCAAGCCTCTCAGACCCCTGCTAGTGTAATGATGTACTAGGACACTTTGGAGTCTCTGTATTATCTTAGTTTGATCTGTTGTAATGTGAGGAGACTGGCCATGTCTGAGATTGATGAGGACACCCACCACATAGGGTGTGGACCTGTACTCGTGTCATTAGGTAGAGGATCAATAGGGGGTCTGTGACCCTCTTGGGGGACACTCCCATAGGGCTTAAAATCTGGGGCTCTCCACCAGTTGCTCTTAGAACTGAAGAAGCTTCTCGGATGAGAGGTGAAACGTCTTCAAGCAACTTAAAGAAGTCCAGAGGCTTTTCTTTCCAAGCTCCTTAGACTACGATGACCTGGATGACTGAGAACCTTTTTGATGATATATTTGCGATGATATTAGCTATATTACCTTATGTGCAATGCTATTAACTGCAATTTCTTTTGATGCAACATAGTATCTTATTCTATTTGATCTTATTCTATTCTATTGTTATTCTTAATTTTTGCTGCTCTTAACGTTGTACTTTCCACTTTTTTGCCATGACCAAACAAATTTCCCACGTGTGGGACTAATAAAGGTTTATCTTATCTTATCTCTTATCTTTTATTAGGTAATGTAAACACAAACCAAACTCAAATGAGTACACTTGCGAATGTCTGGTCCCAATCCCTGATATGAACAGATGGACAAATACTTTGACCAAAAACTGGATGAGCCACTGTTTTGGTAACTATTCAAATGAGGTGATGCCAGAGCAATGCCCAGCCAGAGGAATGTGACGAGTGTAACAGCAGTGTGAACGACGACTTTGGAATCTGAGGAAATGCACTGAAAGAAAAACCAACAATAGTTTTTTTTTTTGGTTTTTCCATGTTCTTCTTTCTCCCAGAAGAGACAAAGTGATTGGCTAGTGAGGGTGCATCTGACTGATGTTGGTGTTTTGATGAATAACTAGTAAAGACGGGGTAGTAACGCTGGGCAATTGGATGAATTTATCGGCTATTGACAATAGGCTGAGCCTTTCGCCGATCGTTTTTACATGAGCGATTTATTTCTTTATTTATTTGCCCATGAGTAAGTTTGCTAATAATGATGGTTGAAGCTAAGAGAAGTGGTCAACTGAAAAAATAATAGCGCTGTTTTAACAGCACCCTCTTTCAACTGTGAGCAAATGCACCCTCCTCAGAGTGCGCCCAAATGCAGCGATTCATTTACTCAAACTCATAACAGAAAGAAAGAAAGGCAGTAGGCTATGTTCAGGAAAAACAAAAAATTTTATTTAAATGAAAAAACCACAATGGTGGGGAGAAAAACAAAGAGAAACTGGCTTCTTTTTTCCACTATAACCGTGTTTGCAGGCCGTTCCAGTGTTTATCTGTCTTACACACTCGACCAAATACAAATAGAGAATTAAACAAAAAGTAAGCTAAAAATCAAAATGTCTCTTCCAGCGAACATTTAAAAAAAATCTCTGATGTAAAGTTAAGTCTTTTGTGTGATTTGGTTCATCTCAAATACATAAGTAAATAAATGAAATATCTAAAAAGGAGCTATATTAATACTGAAACAAACAAGAAAAAGAAGGTAAAATATTCCCTCCAAACCAAATGTATAAATTCTAAATGCGCAAATCAGTCTGTGCATGATTACATTGCTCCACCCATCAAAAAGTCTGCGCCTGCGCGGATATATCGCCCATCATCGGTTATTGGACTGACGACTGTTGGCTGGAAAATTTTTACATATCGCCCAACCTTATGGGGTAGTGCACTTGGGGAGAAAAGAGGTCATTTTGGACCAAAATGAAAGTGGTTGGCGCGAATATTTTTTATGAGAAAAACAAGGTAATTTAAATACATGTGCAGTTAATGTTATAACCCTTAAAATTTTAAGTCTTTTCCACTTTCCTTCTACAAGCTAAACTACGTCTTTTTTGTAATGTTCTTTGTAATGAAGGCTGGAGAGCATGACTCCCGTTTTACTTTTCAGGCCATAATATTAGCTTTATGTAAACAGCAACCAAAATCAGCTGTCTATAAGCAATAAGACCAAATAGACCAAGGCTGTAAACTAAATGAATGTCTGGTAGATCTTTTCTTCCCTTTCCTAAATGTATCATTTAGCAACAGTAATTGATATTGATATCTGCTGCAGGAAGTGCCCCTAAATCACAGCCAGACCAGTGGTGTGGGTTTAACAGTTCCAAAATAGTGTGAGTTACGTGTGAATAAGTAACCGCCGTCTTTAATGATGTGTTGCTGCCTCCTGCTCCTGCCGGGGAGCTCTGACAGGCCTGATGGATGAAGTGGTCTTGATGCGCCCTCCTGCAATCACCTCCGTGTGGTTTCAGTCAATAGTCCATTAGAATTTCTGATCACTCCAGCAGTGAAGAAATTTTTCTTTTATACATTTATTTTTTGTATTTGATGGGGAATACATAATCAGTCGTGTGTTTTCTCCATTTTATTTATAGTTTGTAGTTGTCTTTTTTTAAAAATTTTTTTTAATTATTTGGTATTTTGGTGTCTGTGCACACAAGAAAATTATGTCCTCAGTTTCCAGTGAATTTAGCGTTCCCTTTAGTATTCACATACACTTCGAGTGGGTGCTCTATGT
The DNA here is from genome assembly GCA_015106755.1 of Etia nguti. Taxonomy (NCBI): domain Eukaryota; kingdom Metazoa; phylum Chordata; class Actinopteri; order Cichliformes; family Cichlidae; genus Etia; species Etia nguti. The sequence goes on from VUQG01035178.1 coordinate 4,360, forward strand.
CAGTCACAGTGAAGTCTACTCTCATCGCAAACATTAACATTGTCCTCCCTTGTCCCTATCTGCCCATTTGGAAAAAAATCGACAGGCGCATAATTTGTGTGCTCACAGAACTGACTTTTGTCCAGTTTGTCTTGTCATTAGCAGCTGATCATTCAAGCATGGGAAAATGTAGGGACCATAGCTTGAGTTGATCAATTGGATTGATTTGGCAAGGTGACCAACCTGTCAGACAACTCCTCTGGTCATCATAACCATCTGGTCAACACTTGAACTGCATTATAGTATTGGTTTTTAAGGGCTTCTGGAGATTTGGACAGTGTATTTAGCAATAAATTAGTATAGCAATAGACGGCAGACTTTGCTCCTATGCATACATAACACAATATGTGCAATAATTTTTAAAAATTTTTTATTAGAGTACTCTAAATATGTCAGTAATCACAATTAAAATCTCACTTGGCAATTAATGAAGGCAGCCACTGTTTGAATACATCCTTTGTGATGCAATTACAATAATTTAGGATGATCATATTTTGATCAGCCCCACCCATGTGTACAGTTTACAGCAGCTGCATTGTCACTGGGTTATTGTGGCGTGTTGGGTTACTCTGAAACAAAGCAAATGTTCTCACACTAATAGGCTGAGGTTAATTAAATCACCTCTTTGTCAGCCCTCAGGTGCTAATCTTCCCTTAATTGAACGGATTGTGGTAAATCAGGGGAAACGTGCCCCTTGAGCACCGAATTACACAATCCTTCCTAATTGTGACTGGGTTTAGCAAAGTAATTTAACTCTCTATTGTCTGCTGGGCATCAGTATATGGAGATGAAAAAAAAACCTTGGTAAGACTTGATAGTTTTCCTCCTACTAATGGTTACAGTTTGTTTGTGGTATATTATAGTGGGTTCTTTGACTCAACACAAAGGAACCAGAGGGAAGGCGAGAATGGAGACGAGGAAGAAGGGGGAGTTTGCTGTGCAACCTGACATTATTTGCTTTGTGGAAGGAGACTCCCGGGGACACTCGGAGAAGAGAGGAGAGGAGGGAAAGACTGATGTTTGTTTTCCTAAGAGGCTCAGCTCTGTGTGTGGCTGAGAAGATCCAGCCAGCACAGAGGAGACTGTGGGCAGACGGACACACGAAGAAAGAAAGGTGAACGGACAAGTGGAGATAGGGAAGAAAGCAAAGGCTGACTGACAAGCAAACATACGCAGAGAAAAAGCGGATGAGCTAACCGACGCTCCTTGCTATCAGTAGGGTTGTGGGCTCATCCAAGCAAACTCGAGAACTGTTAGTGAAGATGGACAGCTCATTCTCAGTGCTTTTCGCACTGTGACAAAACACAAAAATAGCAGGCTAGAGAGAAATCTCTTAGCTGCTTTTTCATCTTATCTGCAGACAAATCGAAGAATTTCAGTGCACAAAAAATTTCTACATGCCTCTTTCAACTATAGCAGCAACTGAATAGAAACACTTGAGGCAGTCCTTTGTGCTCAGAGTTTACAGTATGGCACCACAGCTACAAAAGTAGACGCTAATGTGGCACAAGAGTCAACAGCTCCTCAACAACCCGGCACGCTGGGCGCCTGAGCAGGTTTCACTTCAGAATGAAAAACAGCTGTCAACCAGCCTGGAGCAATTTTTACACCATAGAAATTTTTTTAATAGAGGCAGATTACATAGCCATTAGCTGTTCAGTTATTAACAGGGCCAACACATAGACACAGACGACCGTTCACACCCGCATTCACACCTATGGGCGATTTCGAGTTTCCAGTTAACCTGTCCCCACTACCTGCATGTCTTTGGACTGTGGGAGGAAGCACAGCTTAAAAATTCACTTTCCATTTTCACTTTGCTATTTGCTCATTTTATTTGCCCTCTAACATTTCTACACCCCTTTTTTAACAAATTGCTAATTTGTTAGTAACTGTTAGTAATTTATCAGTGGACATAATTAATTTTCCTTTTGACCTTTTAGTTTAAATTTTGGGTACTCTTGGCTGAGTTGTTGCTGCAGCCTTATTGCGTTTGTGGCCTAAATCATGAAGGACTGAAACAGTCTCAGTCCCCAGTGTGCAAGCACACATGCATGATTGCACACATGGACACACACAGCATATCAACAGCTTTTACAGTGAGAGAGAGAGAAGAGCGCTCTCTGCAGCGGAGGCTTCTGTGCCGCCCAGGTAATTGCAGTATCTGTTTCAACTGAGGGGTAGTGATTTCTGAGAGGTGTGAATTGTTTTTTTGTTTTTTTTCTTTTCCTGCAGTTTAGCTTGTAATGTTGACGGTAACCCAAGCAGCATGGTGGGTGTACCTCTCTCCTGTTGAGTGTTCTGATTAAAATTTCAGATGTGTGATCTGTTGCTTTCCTCACCCAGTGTCCCGGCATCCATCAGAGCGGGGTCCCTTCTCTCCCACCTTCTGCCCCCAAGAGATGGTTCTTGTCATACAGCTTCTGTCATCGCTGGGAGGAGAGGGACAGCTGAGCGAAAACACTGACCAACAAGTTGTTGGTGATAAACACGTATAATAGGCTGCGTATTTTGTTGTGATTACACAGGAATTAGGCCACATATGGTTTTTCTGTAATGATGTCTCACACAGTAGCAGATGGTTTGTAGCATGCTTAATGCCAGCATATGTGTGTAGTCATTTTAGACCCTCCCATTTTAACTGGACATCTTTTTTTCTTCGTACTCAGAGCTGCAAAGGGAATGAAGCAAGAAAAAGGCATCTTCTCCTGTGTTATTCCTTTCATGGACAAATGGGTCAGACTTTTTAAACTTTTAAAGATAAATGATGCCCCGACAAAACTAATAAGAGTTGTCCAGTTTAAAAGGAGTTGGCAGAAGTGGCTTTACACGTTTTACATAATCTGTGGATTTGCTGGAAAACCACCACAGCACAGCCAACAAAACATCACTGCCAGTGGAGCATGAAGACAAGTGGCTGGAAATGAGACAGCCTCAAGTTGCTTTGGCATGTTTTACCTTCCTCATGAGGAATGGGGGAAAAATACGAGAAACAGTTTCAGGGTGATCTCTGTATACGTTTGTTATGATTTCCTTTCCATGAGGCACTATTATTCCCATGATAGGCAGCGTTTTGCAGGAGCTTTGTAAGATTCAAAGAGATCAGTGTATTTCACTCTGCGTTGCTTTTTCTAAACTTCAGATTTCCATCAGCCCGTGGAACGGCGGGTGAGGAAAGTGTACTACCAGAGGCTGCAGACGCCATCACATATCTTTTCCTGACCGTCATGTTACAAACATCTTGTTGCATCCCAGGCTAGTTGCCTCTTTGTTACTCTGTGCTTTTATTCTCCTAGTTGCTATTTTCTGTGAAGGGTGAACCAACTTCTAAAGCTTTATGTCAATTGAAAGTTAGACACTTGTCAAACTAACATATCTCTCCCAAGAAGGCCTGCAAGACTGTTTTTGTTTTTTTTAAGAAAAAGAAGCTAGATCCAGAATAGCAACATGATTTCCTTATGCTTCCACACTACAAAGGTAGCCAACTTCTAAGCATTACAATTAAACACTCAGTTTATTCTGTTATTAATATTGTATTATCTGTATTAAAAGGCCAGAGAAGAAGAATCTTGGCTCCTAATTACAATGGTTCACACACGTTTTTTTTTTTTTTTTAAAGTTCTGCAGTGTTTTCAAATCTGCCAAGTTCAGATCAAAGGCAGAATCTCTGTTCTGATCATATGAACATCTTATAATGACTCAGTGAGTCGGTGCTATGTGTGTTTGAATTGTTAGACTGTTAAACTATTAGTTTGATTAGTAACTTGGAGTAAGAGAGTGAACTAAGCTTCGACCAGGTGCCTCTCAAAGAACTTATGTTAGTACTGAATTCATAAAGTTTATGGAGGGTGGAATGTTTATTGTATTTGCTGATAACATGGACTGCAATCGTTGATGGCAGGGTCCTCCACGACTTCCTGCTGTTACTCCATTAATATTACTTTGGCTATCACTGTGACGGGGTGATCTGTTAATGGCCTGACATTTCATCTCTCTCTGTTATAACTAGTAATTGATTGAAGCATGTTGGATTGATTTTCCTCTGCGTTGGCAGAAGAAAAAAAAAAACACCACTTGTTCTGTGTGGGGTTTTTTTGTCAGGAAGATGATGCAAAAACATCTGATCATGCTGAAAGCATTATGAAAACCCTTCGTTCATAGACAATAAGACTTTCTTCAAAGTGATAAAATGAACATAAATTTCAGTTTAAGTGTAGCTAAGAACACCAATCATAACAACGCTTTGAAAGTGAGAAGAGTGTTCTGCTGTGGAGATCTGGACTGTTGCCATCCAAGGGAGCACGAGCAGTGTGAATGACACAGTTGGAGACAGAGCAGTTTGCCTATGGAGTGTGATTTTTATTCCATAAACTGAGGGAATGCACCACAGTTCTCACAATTAAGTTCACTAATGCTTAAACATGCACAGAGGCTGTGCAGATACAGCATGTGCAGACAGCAACACATTTATGTTTGCTAATTGATCCAATGGGATTGGTCTTTAATTCTTTCCTTGTGTGGCAGTAGCACTGCTAAACACTGAAATGTGACTGCCTTTATTCTTTAAATAACTTACGTGACACATTTTCACAGGTTTAGTCACTCCCTCAGTAGGCTGTCAGTGTTTCAGGGTAATTAACGTGATTCATTTGATAGGCTGATGCAACACATTATTCTAGATTACATTTACATGCTGATTTGGCGGGTCCTTTTCAAACAGGAGATGTGACAAGTTAACAAGTTGTGCATCAACTTATTGTCAGGCTTACGTTAGATGAGCCATTTTCACATGAGCGCTGTTGCCAACATTTGTACACATGTGATCTGCATGTGTACAAATGTCCGTCTTGGTCAGATTGTCCTAGAGAGCTGGAAAGGTAAAGACCAATAATGTGCAAACTAATCTAATACCGTACGTATGAATAGCACAGGTGATTGGCTGGTGAATTCACAGTAAGGAAGTGGGTGTCAGGTGTCATGCCTCCTGCAAGCTATAATGCATTTGTTGCTAACAAATTTCTGTCGTGTGTTACATTTGAGAAAGTCCAACGTCAGAAGATGCCTCGACCGCTAGTTCATGCCTGAAAATATCTATAGATTGGTGGAAGCAATTAGTGGTTTTAAATAGCCTTTTTTATTTCACAGATTTCGTCTATGTCCTTGATATTTCTCGCATTAACTACGTTGCGATGTTAATGTTGGGTCAAGACGAGTGAACTTAGCACATTGATGCATAGCGGCAATGGCAGATCTAGCGTTACACTTCTTATCAGCGTTAATTATCTTCCTGAAATCCCAGCTGTGGTCCTGCCAGAGCGGAACACAAAGAGTAACGTCAGGGGTGCTGTCTTGCATTATCGCAATAACCTGGAGCGTTAACGCATCTGTAGTTGCAGTGTGACTGGAAATGCTTTTACGTCCGGATTAACAGGTCATTTTCTATAATCTGATGCCGCTAAATATGTTACAGTTGTGCGGTTGTCGAGCAACGCCACTGAATCTCGTCACTGAAATTGAATAATTAATGTCACAGTAAAGTTTTTGTGAGGGCTTTGAATTTTGTTCAGATTGCAGTGCAAAGATTTATATGCACGGCTCCCAGACACTCAAACTTGGAAGTTGCAGACCCATTCACGATGGAAGAAGACCTGTTTTGGACAACTGTGCTGAGCCAGAGGGGCAGTGTTAGTGCCAGCCAGCCCGCAACCTACCACTCTGTCTTTCCTCAGAATTCAGTTTACATGCTTTCAAGGACACCGCCGAGTTGCCACCACCACTAAGCTGTCCTCGTCTCCTTTTCAGCTACGTTTTTATTTCCTCTTTCACTTTTCTCTTTCCATCAGGTAGAGTGGTGGCAGTGCAAACAAGCCACTAAGATTATATTGCGCTAATTGGCAGCACTGTGATCATTAAGAGCTCATAATCCCTGAGCAACTATTGCTTTTTATGATAAGCATTTGGTTTGCCTCATTACGTTGCTGCTATGTGTTCTCAGCATACTGCACAGATATTAAGATTCTTGTGTGTCTGTGTGTGTGTGTTTCTCAAGTGGAAATTCTCTGTGGCTAGTTTAATTATGCCTGCAAGGAGTGGAGCACCTCATGGGGCCATCCCAAAGAGGGCTACTCTTTACCATTCCTTCTTTCATCCAGTCGTGTTATAGTGACAGTGTGAGCAGTATAGTATTCTGCAAGCATTTAAAGGGCCACAGCCACCCATGCTTCTTTCATTTGTTCCACTATGGTGGTACTGTAGAACTGCAAGTGGGCTTCTGCTTGTTTCAACAACAGCGGTTCAGTCAGGTTCATGAATTTTTGGACATAAGTTCTCACAGTGGATTTTTAAATTAAGCAATCAAGATGGGATTGAGTGCAGACTTTCAGCTTTCAGTTATCTGCCACCTCTGTCATCAGTATTGCCGGTAACAGTGACGTTCAGTGCTGTCAATAACTTCAAGGCAACTTCTTGCTGTATCAGAAGTCAGTTATGTAAATGCTATGGACAGTACTCTAAAAGATTCTTTTTGTAGTTAACTTTTTTTTTTACAACCCGAGTTCCCACACCGTCTCAGCCGATGTGCTCTGTTCTAATGAGATCACTGGACGAGGGCCTGTCAACTAAAGTAGCCGCCGAGCCGCCGTTCCTTTCACTTTCTTTCATGTGTGGAATGTATTTCATACAGCAGCTGTGTTCTCCCTCAGCGGTGACAAAGGGTCATCCCGCTATGATGAAAACAGCTCAGCAGCATGAGTCTCCTGTTTCTGTCTCACCCCAGGCTCTGTAACTCTTCTAAAGACACAAACAGCTCTTTCGCCTCATGGGGACATTTTAATGGCTGCAAACCACACATCCATCTCCTCCTACATGTCACCTTCAAATAGGCTCGGAGATGGCGAGGGATGGCGGATGCATGAAGAGGGGAGCTTGCTTGCTTTTGTGCGTGCACGTGTCTGTGCGTGTGAGCAAAAACAGGAGCAGCCCGGGTAGATTTTTCATTCGCGAGCCCTTCACCCCTGGCAGTCACAACAGAGCGTTTCATCTTCCTGTTCATTCATCTTGGATACATGGAGCCGCAAAGAGCAGGGAAGCATAAATAATGCACTTTATACCACGAGGCCCCTAGACGCTCTAACAATTCACGTGAGCTATACAATTCATGCAGCTGATGATACATTGGTGCTGTTTATGGCTGACCGGCACGCATTGCTCTATCATAAGATCCAGAATAAGGGCCCACAGAGTGCAGCGATAGTTGTGTTTTAGGGGCACGTGTAAAAGCAGTAATGTAAAATAATGTGTGCTTTGCTCCTTAAGTACAGAACTCTTTGTTTTAACATGGGCCTGTGCTTATGGCCTTGTAAGAGCACTAACTCGGTACGTATCATTAAATGGCACTCTGAGTTTATCCCATATGTTACCATCAAATAAAAATATCTGTTTTTCATATGACATTTTGGGTGCAGAGGCACTCGAAGGAATTCATCAGATGACTTTCTCAGAGAATCAATCAAGTTGTCAGCTGCTCAGCTGGCAGCTTTATTGGGACTACAGTGTGTGAGATCTTCTCAGATAACAATGAAAGAGAGAGATATGAATGGTTCATACAAATATGGGATGATAATGAAAGTGGGCAAGGGGTGGAAAACGCAATGGCGCTACTTTTTTATTTTCCCTTTTCTTGTCTGGATATACTTAAGTGGCAAACATATTATATAAGCTCTTTTACAAAGCAGCACTTTGCAGCTAATTAAGTTTTTCAGGTTATACGTCAACGGAATAAGAGTTTGACATGTTTATAAATATCCAGTCAACTCTAAAATTACCCTTAAAAAACCTCATGTCTGCAATCAGACACATGTAGTGCTACTGTAAGTGAGAAATGGCAAAAAGAAGCATGTAGAAAAAATTATATAAATTAAAGTGCATATGCAAATTGATGTTTAATTTCTTTTGCTTTTAATTTGTCACAAGGTTCAATAATCAGTCTAGTTTAAATAAGAGAATTTTCTATTAACTATTTCATGGGTCAGGCTTTACATGGTTGACAAGAATTATGTTTGCTGTATTAGTTTCCACCAGTAATGAACAACTTTATAAATTAAGTGACACAATGAAAGCATCTGTGACATCTGTAGTCATATATCACAGCAAATGGCATCATTTTGTGAATGATTTCTGATATTAGATCAACACAGTCTTGTTAATTAATCTCCTGTGAATTTTGAAATAGTCAAATTTGGCTGCTGTCTATTTTAACTTTAGCTTTTTATTTGTAACTTTTTCAAAATTGAAGAAAAAGTTCACTATTCTTTGTAGCTTGTTGGAAACTGTAGCTTGAGCATTAAATACGAGGTAGAATTTAATTTTTTTTAAATGTGTACACTCACAGTAATGCATCTATCATGCTTTAGTACAAATCTTCCCATCTTATTTAAATCTACAAACTTGCACACGCGTCATATCTGATTCATTGCTTATTTGTTTTTCCTCACATTTAGAGAGCTAGCACAGCCCCGCTGGCTCACTGACATTGTTCTGTGGTGGCGAGTGTTTGTGTTTACCTTGGCAGACAGCTCTCTGCTGCAGGCTGATGGGACCTGACTGTCTGGATTTGCAGGAGGGCCTTCCATTTGTCTTCATCAGGGACTGAGCCCAGATAATGAGAAGGGATTGCTGCGGCAGAAGTGATTAGTTGAATTAAAAGGGCAATATTACTTAATTAGAGAATTCACATCTGGTAATATTATGGCCTGTGACAGTCCAGTATCTTGTTTCTGCATACAACTGCCAAATTTTTAATCTACAGTTTAAATGGGTTAGCCTTAAAGGGAGTAAACCACTAAGGTCCTTGCTGGGCTTTATCTGCTAAAATGAATACAATGTGCTGTGCTGGGATTTTTTAAACATAGGTTTTAATTATTAAGAATGGGTGTAGAGGACAGTTATTGGCTGGTCCAGATTGTAAAGAACTAAGTATTATTATTTATGCAGTATTCATTTGTTGTCACATTTGAGGCAGTTATGTGTGAAAATTACAGTTAATAAATAAGCTGGTAGTGTCAGTCATGTTGCAGCTCCTGGGTCATGGCTGTGGGGAGGGGGAATGTTCAAAGTGTGGATTCATTTTATCAGAATTAAATACAATGCACTGTACATTTAAAGGTCGTTGTACGTAAACGGGGAAAAACTGCGTTCTTTATATATGAAGCTCGATGTGTATGTTTAACAAGCCGCCTGCTATTCTAACTAAAAATGTTACCGTCTTACTCAAGTTGAGGAGACTTACGTAGATGTTTGTAATAGGTAGTGAGAGACACAAATGTATGCTAGTATGGAATTCAGCTGAAAAAGCCTCATATTAATTTCAACTCCAAAGGTGGAAAAACATTTTTTATTATCTTTTATTTTTTATGTATAACACACAAAAAAAGCACCTGCGCAACTATTTTAATTATCTATACACATTAGAAAAGCCTCGTGTGTGTGTGTGTGTGTGTATTGTCCAATCTCTGTCAAATTATTCATTCATTTGACATCACAGATTAAAGTGCATTTGTGGTTCACGTTTTAAAAAGGGAAATAGCAGAAAGCTTAGCAACTGTTAGCGATACTCACTGACGTACATTCTGGACATATAAGTGAGCTTTATACAGTTTAACACAGTTTAATTAAATAAAAAGGCTGGCATTAAATCATTTTAACATGCAATTGGGATTAAAGGCAACCTTGGTTTCCTCAAGCTGTGTGATTAGATGAAGTAAGTGTTGGATTCTCATGTTAATGTCTATTTTTTATCTCCTACTAAATGTTTTCACAGGCTTTTGCATTTTAACGAAACCATTCTGTAAAAGGCCCTCATCTGATATTTTCCATAACTGTTTATTCATTTTGTTGACAAAACGATAGAAAAAAGTAAAAATCTTCAATGTAGGCCACATCACAAAGTGACATCCTCAAATTTCTTAATTTCTGTGACATACTTAAGTCTGAAACTTAATTAATCTGCATATTTGAGAAGCTGGAAGCATCTACTATGTTCCCATGTATTATTTTTAATCAAGCACTCAGATTAAATCTTGTCATGTTTTTGGGTCAGTTATTTGATGATGTGGTTGTTTTACCACTGATGTTAAAGTTACTGAGCAGTCACAGCTGCTACGGTCTAAAAATGTACCTTAACATTGTATAATAATTAGTAGTATTGGCTTTCACAAAAAATGTGCCTGGACTTCTTTATCCGTGCAGGTATGAACATCCTTGTAGGAATGTGCTGTTTTGTGTGTGTTCACGCACATGCTTGAGGAAATTAGCATCCCAAGTATCATCATCGCTCTGCTGAGGTCACAACCCCACAGACTGCATGGAGACTATAAAGAAATACCAGGCTGCTGAAAGTGTGTTTGTTCTGCTGGTCTATTGCTCTGAGAGCTGTGCCGATGTGAATCATTCCCATTAAAATGTCCTCTTTTGTGTTTGTTTCTGTCGGCTCTAGTGGGTGAACCCTACACTGTTCAGGTTCAAGTGATTTTACAGGCCTGGCTCGATGTAAATTCACTCGGTTCCAAGACAAACACAGGTAATGAGCTAGATCGAGCTGAAAGCAAAGACATGGTCTCTGTCATCGTTCCCACCCACTCCCTTTTGTGAGTGCTTTCAGTGGCTGCTGTGGTGTTTGTGTTCAGCTGATTGAGTGGGGGGTGTGGAGGGCTGGGGATTCTCTAGTTAATCCACTCTTAAGGCATCTATCGGTCCATCTCATGGAAGAGAGGATATTAAAGCGTCCCTCTCTATCTTCTTTCTTTCTTCTCCCTCTTTGTTTTCATTCTTGCTCTTGTCTGCCTGTAGTAAAATTAGCTATGCATTGTCGAGCCTGCGCATTCACTGATTGATTTCTCCTCTGTTTTCAATCTGTCTGTCAGCCAAGCTTAGCGTTCCTGCTCCCCAGTCCATATAGTCGTTAAATTCCACTTTCTTCTTTCGGCAAAGGAATATTATTTAAATGCACTGAGACTTTAGCTCTTCAAAGAACAAGAGCCTTCCTTTGACTCAGTGGCCTTCAGCTCAAACACGAGCCTGTCCCCCAGAATAACCAAAGAATAGTTTGGGGGTTTTTTTCATGTTAAAGATTAGAGTAAAAAACAGTTGAAAACTTCTCACATTGTTTTGTGACTGTATCTTGCGGGGTTATGATGCTGCTATGCTTAGCATGCTAATGTGCATTTCCTGCCACAGTAGATGTCTCCGTGACCAGCCTTTGTGATGATGATGCATAGGAATGCACATAAGGCAATAACATGCAATAACTTGTGATCAGAAAAGAACCCTCATGATACAAAAAGGACATGTTAATAGGCGAAAAGGCAAAAGTTAGTATGAGTGGATTTTATTCACTTTAAATGATGTTCTGTTCTTGTAGCAAAATTGGCGGCTCGTTGAGTTCAGCTGTCTGCACCACAGATGAACCCTGTTCAGCACTAGGATTTGTTCCCTCCTGCATGGTTGTCTCTGTGTCTGTATTCTTTTCACTGAGGTGCTGCAAAATCTAAACCCCTTTTTTAGGTATTTGTATCTAAAAGTGTGTTTTATTTAAATTGAGGTGCTTATACACAGTAAGTGGTGGTGTTGCTTCAATGTGTATAGGACTTCTAGGTTCTTATAGTATACTGTAGTCCTGCACTGGCTGGAACATAAATATTGCAGTACTGAATCAAAACGCACTCAGCACATTGTACTTTTGTCGCCGCACAACTCTCAGCATTATTGGCAACTCAGGTTCTTGAACCAAAACTGTTGAAATGGTCATGACCCTGCAGAGGGCTATAATTTAATTTTGACTGCAGGGGCCCTTCAGAGGAGCTGGAGGTAAGTGATCACCTGTATATTTTGTTTTGTTAATAGCTAGTATCTTATATGTCAAGTAAATAATAAAACATACCAGTTACTGCCCAGTATTACTGCCCTGTAATAAAGTGTTCAAATAAAGTACAAACGTTTGCTTTCTGTGAAGGAACAGCAGGAAAAACCATCCATATCATCCCAACGACCAGGGTTTATCAAAAATGCATCTACACAACAAGACGTGGCATCATTTCTCAATAGTAGATTATTAATGAGCAACAGGGAATTATAAAATATAGCACACCTTTAACATCTCTGCAAAATAGCTACTTTTACTCCGCCCCCTGTTGTGCAAAAAGCCATTAGCTTAAAGAAAATTTCCATTTCCCCGGATGTTCCACTGAGATGTGGATGTCACATAAAAAGCCGATAGTCCAAATGTGGGGAGTTGAAAAGATCCCGTCTGATCTCCTAAAGAGAATTTTGTTAAATTCTCTTACTAAAAGCATGATAAGTCCTGTGATGGAGTTTCTACTGATTTAATGACTGTTCCTCTGCCATGCCCCAAAAACGAAAACAAAGCAAGTGCGAAGGAAATTATGAGAATGAAATTTCAAATTCCATCATGCGTACATATAAAATAAGATACACGAACAATCATAACATGCATTGCATTGTATAAAGGAAGATAAAAACAAGATGCCCCAAACAGAGTCCAAAGGTTACGTACACAAGTTGTACAGATCTTGTTACTGGATGAGCTAAAAGTTTTACATACATTCTGCAGATGAATATCTAAATGTGAAGCTATTCATGCCATAACCTAGTCATGATATTTCTAAACCTAAAACTGAAATTTACATTGCCAAATTTTATGTAGAGTCATAACTAGGGCTGCCATGATTAGTCGACTAGTCATGATTACGTCGACTATCAAAATCGTTGACGACTAATTTAATAGTCGACGCGTCATTTGAAGCTTTGTAAGATCCTGAAAGACGCAGGAATAAGTAGTAGGATTTAAGAGTGTAATAACGGACTGAAATAGAAGATGGCAGCATTGCATGTAGATGGATGCCAGCTGCTGTTAAACGCCAAAGAAGAAGAAGCAGTCTCCGGTATCGTAGCTATGTCCAAATCCAGGGGCCGCATTTGTAGGCCGATTACGTGACAGCGACGTGACGAAGGCTGTCCAAATTCGAAGACTCCTCCAAATGCGGCTGACAAATGCGTCCTTCATTTTCCCAGATTTGAAGGGTGGGTCGGGTGTATCCTTTGTGGCCCATCCTATCCCAGTATTCATAGCGCAGCCCAGCCAGTTCTAGTTTCCAACAATGGAGGCAGCTACTTAGTTTAAATATTACTCTTATTACTCTTTCTGGGTCACAAAATAAACTTTTAAGCTATTTTCAGGTGAGAATGTAGCTGTGTAAACTTCAAATATCTGCTCAGTTTATCAAGACATCACATGTTTGCAAAAGTGCTCCGACGTTTTCTGAGACGTCTGTTACCCTCCAGCTCAATAGCTAGCCGGCTCACTACAGCCGGCGAAAACGGCAAACTCCCGGCACATCGTTTTCAGATCCCCGCGGTCTTTCACTACTCAGGTTAAACATGATAAATATAGGTCACTTAGATAACTTAAAAATGTTATTGTTTGGCTTTTTTCAGCTTTTTATTTGTTCCTGAATAAATCAGTTTGGCTGAGATTAAAATTATAGTTTTCACACAGCTGAATAAACGTCACACAGAAAAATGATTAAACAGAAGTGTGAGATGGTCGAGAATTCACGCCAGCGTCCGGTTATATTTTAGATAGCAAG
>VUQG01035180.1:8157-37307 GCA_015106755.1 Etia nguti
CTGTGTTTGTGGCAGTTCCTCCTTCGTGTGTTTTCCAGGTGTGCGGCCCTCCAGTCTATGACAGGGTGTCCATGACCACAGCCTCTAGTGGGTTTTTTCTCCAGCCTCGAGTCAGTAAACATAATCGTACCAAGATTGAGAGCTGTCGAGGGTCAGTGAGTTTGAAACAGAGGCGCACAGTTGTGACTCCTGCTGCAAGCAAGAAGATGAAAAGAAGGGATAAAGGAGGGACAAAAGGGAAAAGAAAGTGGGAAACTGGTGAAGAGGAGGAGGTGGCGGTTTGTTCAAGAAAGAGGAGGCGAGTAGCATCTACAGAACATCAACAGGCAATCCAACAAGTTGGCTCTGAAAAGAAAGGACAGGCCGTGCCTGTGGAATCAGCACTGCCTGCAGCTTTCAAACAGCCTGCTGAAATGCCAACATTTGTACTTCCCTTGGAGGGCGGTCCTAGTTGGAGATCAGGGATTTTCCCCCCTCTACCACCCTCGCAATGTTTTATCCGCACCCTGGGATTCCTGTACGGGGGCAGGGGCATGCGTGGCTTTCTTCTTAACAGGAGGAAGAAGACTGCCCATGGATCCAGAAGGCTTCAAGGACAAGATCTGGTAAGAATAGTCTTCTTCGAGGGACTAGCGTATTTGAATGGAGTAGAGAGGAAGCCTAAAAAACTCCCCCAGCGGTTCTTTGGCATGGTCCCCCTGTTTAGGCAGCTCTTACAACAACACAGGAGATGTCCCTACACCAGAATACTACAGAGGTTATGTCCATCAATGGAGGAGAGCAATGCAGGACAGGGAGAACTAAACTCACTCTTACCTCAGCACTGTGCTCCGCACAGGGTCTGCCTGTTTGTCCGGGAATGCCTCTCTTCTGTGATCCCACAAGAACTGTGGGGCTCTGATCAAAACCAACTGCATTTCTTTGCCAGGGTCAGGACCTTCTTGCAAAGTGGCAAGTTTGAGAGGCTCTCACTGGCTGAACTGATGTGGAAGATAAAGGTGAATGACTGTGATTGGTTGAAGAGGAGTAAAACAGGTGAGGTTATCACCAATGGTCTTCTTTTTTTTTTCTTTTTGATTGCTTCGTGTTTCATGCCTGACCTAACCAACGTAACTCGTCTGTAGGCCGTTTTCCACCCAGCGAGCTTGCGTATCGGACACAGATCTTGGGTCAGTTCTTGGCTTGGCTTCTGGATGGATATGTTACAGGCCTTGTGAGAGCCTGTTTCTATGCAACAGAGAGTATTGGGCAGAAGAACGCCATCAGGTTCTACAGGCAGGAAATCTGGGCCAAACTGCAAGACTTGGCCTTCAGGTACACTCAGACAACATTACTACGGTAGCCAGCATACATACAGACATGAGGCATATGTCCAAAAAAAGGAACAAAATTTGCTTTTCATGTAGAGGTCACCTTTCCAAAGGCCAGATGGAGGAGCTGACTCCAGCTCAGGTGGCATCCCTCCCCAAAGGCACCGTCATCTCCCGCCTTCGCTTCATTCCCAAGACTGATGGCATGAGGCCCATCACACGAGTCATAGGAGCAGATGCCAAAACAAGGGTACGCACCAACAGTTACCTCAGACTTGTCTGTTATTACATCCTGTGTGCATAGGCTGGATTTTCAACTTTTTTTTCCCTCCCTACAGCTCTACCGAGGTCGCGTCAGGGACTTGCTGGATATGCTGCGGGCCTGTGTGCGTGCCACTCCATCACTACTGGGGTCCACAGTGTGGGGGATGACTGACATCCACAAGGTTTTGTGCTCTTTGGCACCAGCGCAGAAGGAAAAACCACAACCCCTCTATTTTGTTAAGGTGAATTGTTGCATTTAATTGTTTGGCAGAGAACTTTCTATTTCTTTTAAGGATAATACAGCTGTAAATTTCAGCACACTAATATGGACGTACTGTATAGGAAATGTATAATTTAGCCTTTTCCTCTTTGTTTAAGGTGGACGTGAGTGGAGCCTATGAGAGTTTGCCGCATGACAAACTGATAGAGGTGATTGGCCAGGCCTTGTCACCTGTCCACGATGAACTCTTTACCATCCGCCGCTATGCCAAGATCTGGGCAGACTCCCACGAAGGCCTGAAAAAGGCCTTTGTCAGACAGGTAGCCATCTGATCCACAAACATGCTTATCTGAGGGCATACATAGTATTAATTAGTACAAAAATGGCATTTATGGTAATATTAGTTAACATAACATTACTTAAACTAGTGTTATACCTGCTAGCCTGGTGTATTTGTTGGATTAAAACGCAGACATTTTAATTATCATGTTATTCCTTATTTTCATTATATCACTGCATACAGCGAGACTGCAAAAAGGGCTGCTAATAAACACCAAACAAATCAATAAAAAACCCCATGTATTTCTTCTACTATGCAAACTACATATTCATTATATAAACTGGTCAGTCGGACATAGATGTAATGTTGCTGTAGATCAGCTACTAGACATATTATATGTAATTTGTAAGGATTAGAGTGTTATAAGCGATATAGATGTTGGTAATCCTGGTACCCTACCCAGTTTATATAATGAGTTTCATCCAGATTGATCAGTGCATCCAGGAGGAGTTAGGGAAAAGGCATACGTACACTATCATAATTATAGTTAGATTTCTGAAGTCACTACAGCTATACTGACATTATGGCCAACAACCCAGCACTACCATCTAGATCAGTGGTGGGCAATTAATTTTCCCAATGGAAATTAATGTGGCTTTCCCTGTTTTTCATGTGGCCCTTTGGGAAAATTAAGTGCCCGACCCTGATCTAAAAAGTGCACAGGTCAACAAACACGTCGCTGAACCCTTTGGCAGACATGGCCATCAAACTAAGTTAAACTCGATTAAAATCATCTAAAGAATCTGTGAAAACCACCATATATAAACATTATTTATGAGTGAAAGTCACACTCTTTTTTTTTTTTTTTGTTAACACAGGCGGATTTCCTGGAGGATAACATAGGATCCACCAACATGAAGGGCTTTTTGACGTCACTGCAGAGAAAAGGCAAAGTTCATCACGCCATCCTGGTTGAGCAGGTGACTCTGGCTTCATCGTGTGGTTTGCTGTGACTAGGCAAATTGTGTGCTTAAGTCCTGAATGCATTACTTTTCCTTGTTGCAGCACTTTTGCTCAGATCTTCATGGCAGAGAGGCATTGCAGTTCTTTACCCAAATGCTAACTGGCAGTGTTGTTCAGCATGGGAAAAAGTAAGATTCTCAAACACTGTTTTCTAAAACATTTTGATGTCATCAGTCATGCAGTTGTGTCTATTTTGTCCCTTAATGTTTCAGGACATACCGTCAGTGCAGGGGGATTCCTCAGGGATCGGTTGTGTCTAGTCTGCTCTGCTGCCTTTGCTACGGCCACATGGAAAATCTCCTGTTTAAAGATATTCCTGGAAACAAAGGGTACATCAGACCTCGCTGTATTTCCGTCAGCTCCAGCTTGTATACATACATACCCATCATGGGCAGAAGAGGGCACTCTTTCTGTGCTGTAGCTCTTGATTTGGTTCACTGTGGGTGTTATTTTGCTCTCCTTGTGCCCTGCAGGTGTTTGATGAGACTGGTGGATGACTTCCTTCTGATCACACCAGACCAACATGAAGCACAAGCTTTTCTCAAGTATTGCTTTCATTTCAGTTTTAAATATTCTGTGTTACTGGAAACGCACAAGATATTTTGGGGTAGGGGACTGGAATGGGATTTGCAGTTTTCTGTAGAACCCAAAATAAATGCATCCACATATATAGTTATTCTGAACAGCTTGCTTGAGACAGTGGATGACCTGATGAGCTGCACAAAGTCTCAGTATAAGACAAATAGAGTTTTCACATTTATGTATCTTTTTTTTAACAGCGAATCATGCAAAGCTACTTATTTTAGTGCATTTATAATGCCGCTTGCTCTTTGTGTGTAGGGTCTTGCTGGCCGGAGTGCCACAGTATGGTCTTGTGGTCAACCCGCAGAAGGTGGTTTTGAACTTTCAGATATCGGGAAGCGCGGCCTCCTGTCCCGACATTCGCATGCTGCCCCCTCGCTGCCTCTTTCCCTGGTGTGGACTGCTGCTGGACACCCACTCACTGGACGCCTATAAAGACTATACCAGGTGAAAGGTCCCTTCCAGCTGTAATTATACTGCACAGTTATTGTGTTATATTGTGGTGTCTCCTTGGGCCTGTTGTCAAGGCTTTATAGTTTATGGCTGAACTTTGTTCCTACTCATAAACTTGAGCCAACTCTGGCATAGATGATAGATGAATGATCCTCTGGTCACACTAAATTCTCTTTGTAGTTCTGAATGTTTTTTTTTTCTTTTTTTCATTTTCTTACTTTTTTCTTGTTTCACAGCTATGCTGGACTGTCTCTGCGCTACAGCCTTACTCTGGGTTCATCCCACTCTGCAGGACAGCAGATGAAAAGGAAACTAATGGCTATCCTCAGGCTCAAGTGTCATGCCCTGTTCTTCGACTTGAAGGTCGGGAACAAAAATATTTTTAAGACGTTTCAGAATGCTGTATCTGTTAAACATTGACACATTCTTTTAGATCTGATGATTGTGGACGATTATGGGAAGGTGCAGTTTGGCAAAAGCTGAGTACGTAGATCAAAACACGCTGTTAAGAGAAACTTGGACTCATTTTTTGTCTTTCTTAAGATATTTTGATCAGCTATTTTTACACTATATATTCTTTTTATGAAAAAACAATTTTATGAAAAAATAAATCATTTTATAGGTGCCATGCAAAATTTTTAATCTTCCAGTTTACACATAAAAAGGCTTTTGATCCATTTATATGTTAATGTTATACAGACATTGAAGCATCACCAGCATGCTATGTCCAATGTCAGCGTCAAAAGTTAAAGTACAACCTACAAAGATGCCAATCAAGGTAAATGAGTCCTTGAATAAAATATCCAAGGGTACCCGCCTCGGTCACTGGAAAGAAAAAAAACATGATAGACTGGTGATTTAAAAAAGGATTTTCTACAAATGCAATATGATTATACTAATGGCAAAGAATTAGTTAAACTTTTCATGTACTTATTAGATACATTTGACAGGTTGAAATAATGCCAGGTTAAGGTGTTCAAATTAAAGACATGATATTCAGAGTTTGAGTAGGTTTTACTGAAAATAAAAGCCTGGTTGCTCACAAAGTCAGCTACTGGAAAGAAAGACTAGTTGGTGAGAGCAATGTTATTGATCTGGCAACTTTGCCAGGATGTCAGAAGAAGTGTTACACAGATATGAAAGGGTAGAAAGCTTTTTTTAAGACTTGGATGTTCGACTGGACCATTCTGTTGTACATTAGCTGGCATGCTGGGGATCATTGTCTTGTTTCATGGC
The DNA here is from genome assembly GCA_015106755.1 of Etia nguti. NCBI lineage: Eukaryota > Metazoa > Chordata > Actinopteri > Cichliformes > Cichlidae > Etia > Etia nguti. Next base: position 13,526 of record VUQG01035180.1, read on the forward strand.
CCAGTTTCAGCCAAGCTTTGGCTTTCAGGCAGATGCCCTCACATTTGATCCTAGCATACTTTGTTATACATGGGAGTTTATCGTCTCAATGACTGCAATGTACCCGGGACCTGTGGCTGCAAAACAAGCCCAAATCATCACCCCTCCACCACCGTGTTTGACAGTTGGTATGAGGTGTTTGTGCTGATGTGTTGTTTTATCAAACAAATTGGAGATTATTTTGAAAAAAATAAAAATTTCCAATTTGGTCTCATCTGTCTAAAGCACATCGTTTCAGAGGTCTTGTGGTTTGTTCGAATGCAATTTTGTCAAGATAAGCTGTGCTGCCATGTTTGTTTGTTTTTTTTTTTTAGTTTTTTGAGCTAGCTGATAAGTCTCACTCCTCCCTCTTGTTCAAATTTGGTCACACCTGGCTCAGAACAGCACAGCATTAGTCAAAGCTCTAATACTGAGCCTTCAAAATGCACAGCCTAAAACCAATGTGTGATATCGCTGAGGCGATGTCCATCTTTTTATACAATCTGACTTTTGAGGAAAAACCAAAGCAATCATAAAACGATCAAAACTCAGTCCCCCACTGTAAAGCATGGCAGAGGGAGCAGCAGGGTTCGGAGCTGCTTTTTATTTTGACTAATAGGAAAATCCGACCTGAGCAATCATTGAAGAAATCCTGTATCAGTATGTAAGTAAACTACTTGCTTTCTGTTACATTAATCTATAAATTTTTCTCCTCAGACTAATTCTCTTGAAGCGGTCTACAAGAACATCTACAAGCTGGTGCTGCTGCATGCATACAGGTACTGTTGTCAGTGTCAGATTGGTGAATAACGTTTTGCACTTTTACCCACCTGTAGCATTAAAATACATAAACATAAAATGGGAACCTTCCACATGAATCACTTCCAGTTGGGTAAAAATCTGGGTTTATATTAATCAGTACCTGCACCGAGCTTAGAAATAATTGTCCCGTTGTTTATCTCTAAATGTAAATGTCTAACTGAACCTGTCTTCATTTACTTTTTTGTCTTCCTGTTCTTTTCCTCTTCAGATTTCATGTCTGTGCCCAAAGTTTGCCCTTTGGTCAGACCGTTTCCAAGAACCCCGTCTTCTTTTTGCGGTTGATATGGGAGATGGCACAGTACTGCAACAAACTCATCAGACACAGCAACAAAGGCAACTTTTGCACTTCACAGCAGCACTTTGTTACTGATTGGTAATAGTGGGCAGCAGTTTGATAGCAACACGCTCAAATCAAGTAATACCATCTCTGCAAGTTGTATTGTGAAGTAAGAGCCTGCAGTTTTGAAAGCGTAATGCAGGTAGTAGGAAAAAAACAAGATGCTCAGGTATAAGAAGACTGACAACGAGGGCAAAATATCCAGCACTGTTAGGATGTGCTTAATGTTTTGGACCTTAGCACATTTTAATTTGTGCCTTTTCTGCTCCTCAAGTTTTACTCCGTTGCTCTTCAGTTTGGGAATTTTATTGTTTGATCCATTTTAGTGACAGTGATACTTGCCTCTCATCAAGATAGTAGCCACACAAGCTGGATTTTAGAGTTAGAGATACACTCAGAGTACTGCTATGGTGTCGTATTTACCATACTATAGATGTGTTTTAACCAAAAAGCAAACAGAAGTGGCATCAGGCTCATGGCCAGCAGAGGGCGCTCTTTTCGAGTGATGTCACTTGTCAAAGCTCAGTCAGAGTGTGATAATTGTGTTGCTAACACCCTGAGATGTCAGTGTTCCCAGTTAAACGAGCAGATGAAAACAGGAGAGAATACAAAAACATATTTCATTACATGAAACGGCAGGCTCAGGATCAGTTACAGCAGTTAAACTTACTCCTCTCCAAACCGGATGTTGGCAAATAACAGCAGAGCCAAGTTAATGTGCTCGTGCGAGTTAATGTGTCCCGCAAACTTGCGAGTTGGACGCTTTCAGAGCTGTTATATTTTATCCTTTTTCATTTTCAGTTATCTAAATCTTCTTAATCACTGCATGCTAGTTTAATGTCACTTATTTTTAAATTATATAGACGGTATTGTATTTAATGCATACTTTATCTTTTTTTAATGCTGAGGCGTGGTCTCCGCAGGGGTGCTTATTCTTTGACAGAGCAAACATTTTAAAGGAGCAAGGACTGTAGTGGTGTCAGGTGTGAATGTGTGGTAAATGGTTAACATGGTTGGAGGCTTCGTCAGGTCAGGCAGTGGGAATTCCAGTAACTGAAGTATACTTTCTATCAAGGTGCTCCCACACTGCTTTAATAATCTGAACTGAAAATTGCAAATTTGGATCCAACACTCTGTAAGACCCATTTCTGGTAATTTACAGTTGAGTTCTTGTGTAATTTGGCATTTGGGTTAGCTGCCCTTTTTAAGTTGAATGATTCAGGCCAGTGTTAAGTGGCTTAACAAAGAAACAGTCCTGTGAAAATGGTCAGGACTGAATTGAAAATGAGTAAAAAAGCAGATAATGTTCAAAGAAACACTTTAAATGATATTCAGAAAGCCCGGAGAACTGCTGCTCAAGACTACCTTAAAAAAAATGACAAGAAGGTCCTGCTAAGAAAAATATAAAGGCTTTTCCACAGCATCATATTTTCTGACGTTCTAGAAGTAGAAGAAGGCAACTACTGTCAGTTAGTGTGGCATGTGTTCAGGATGTATGCGTTTGTTTTCCATCATAGTTTATTCTGTGTATTCATGGTACGTTTAGGAGAATCAGGAGATTTATAACATCATTCACCCTGGAAAGTTAAACATTAGACAAAACTACATAGTAAACTCCTAGTTTGCAGCGGTGTTGTGTGCAATTAATTAACCCAAAGACTTTTAAATGTTCAAATAAATATAAATTGCTGAGGATGATAGTTTAGACAGTTTCAATGTGATTATGAGAATAATAGGCTGATAGTATCCTGTAATATCAAAATATGAGCCGTTATTATCAGCATACATACTGCATTGATATAACCATATATTTTAGCAGGTTGCTATAATTTTACTAAAATGAGTAAACTTTCAATAACTTCACCTCTTTGCGCTCTTCAGTCTCTGATTGCTGCTTTTTTGCACTTTATTATTTTTCTGCATAATTTCAGACTAATTTTATTAACATATGATATTATAAGATGCTTGTTCTCAATGCTAAGCTATTAAGTGGATAGTACTATTGTAACCCACAGTTACTGCAGTATTACTGAGCTGTGATGTAAAATTCAACCCATTTCCTTCAGCTACCTGAGCAAACACATTAATAACTTTTCTTCTCTCTTTGCCTCTTTCTAGGACTGATTTTAGGTGATAAGGCCCAGACGGGGATCGTGCAGTACGAAGCAGTGGAGCTGCTTTTCTGTCTGTGCTTCTTGCTGGTGCTGTCACAACACCGTCTGCTCTATAAAGATCTGTTCGCACACCTGCACAAACGTATGTAGTCTTACAAAAGTGATGTTCAGGTTCTTCTTCCAAAAAATGCCATTAAAATGTTACTCAAAGTACCGTGCAAAAGTGTGAGCATCTCCGTTTTCCTTCAGATTTTGTTGGTAAAATGGGAAATGGGTACAGCGCTTTATTGAAACGTATGCAAACATACATGCAAATACAAGACAAAACAAAGTGCAATTCTAAAACAGTTGAAATCTGGTATGATTACCTTTATTCTTCAACGTTTCCTTGTAATTTCTTTAAATGTCTTCAGGAATAGTTCTCCAGGCTTCCTGAAGCACATTCACAGCTCTTCTTTGGATCTTGGCTGCGTTTTGTTCCCTTCTCTGTCAACATGATCCCACACTGCTTTAATAATGTTGAGGTTTGGGCTCTGGGAAGGCCAGTCCATGACTGATAGTGCCGCACTGTGTGTTTTTCTATCCATTGCTTTTACTGCATTAGCAATCTGTTTGGGATCATTTTGTTGCAGAAAAATGAGGCTGAAGCCAATCGGATGCTTTCCAGATGATATTTCATTGTGGATTAAATCTGGCTGTACATTTCTTTGTTCATGAATCCAGCAATTTTAAAAAGATCCCCAGCACCACTGGCCGAATTGCAGCATCAAAGCATGACCGAGCCTCCACCGTGTTTTACAGATTATTTTCAGTACTCACTGTTGTACCTCTCTCCTGATCTCTCCGTACATATTGATGATGATTTGAGCCAAAAATTTAATATTTTTTAAATTCATCACTTCATGAGACTACCTCCTTGCTATTTTCAGTCCAAACCTTTAGACGGTATTTTAACTGTCTCAAGAAAGATACAAATTAGCAGCAAAGATATATTAAAGTCCCACAATTATCGGTTTTGCAGTACTGTACGGCTAACTGCATTAGCCTTAGTGACAGCACTTTTGTCAGTTGCAGACTCTTGTTCTGCTCACATTTTAAGTTGGATTTGGATATGAAAAATAATTTGCAGCAGAGTCACAAATAACATCCAAAGAAGTGCATGTGCATACCATCAGTTTGAGTCTCTTTGTGTTTCCTCCTTGCGTGCAAAAGGAGGAGACACAAAGAGACAGCCTGAAGGGGTCACAAGCTCGTGCACTTCTAGGAGGGGCATCCAGCATCTGGAAGGGCATCTGGTGTAAAGTCCCATATCAAACATGCAGATCTGTCTGCTGTGGTGAACCTTTGAGGCCTACAGCAGGATAAAATAACCGTGTGCAGTTCAGCATCACTGCCTGTGTGTATTTATGTGTGTGGATGCTTAATTAGATAAGGCTGGAGATCTACAAAATAAAACTACTACAGTTCGCTCTGCAGGAAAAAAAATGGAGGTTTTCGATTTCATTACGAAAGGCTGTCCTTCCTGTAGCTTTCCAGGAAGGCTGATCCTTTTTAAATGTGGACTTTGTAAGAGGTGCACCTAACCCAGCCAATATACATATATCATTTTACATGTATAATCTGCAGTTTATTGGCACCTGTCATTCAATTTTGCAGTTTGTCGCCAACCAAGGTAACAAAAAGCGTCTTATCTTCTTATCTTTATCTTTTTACAGGAAAGCGCAGTCTGGAGCGGCGTCTAGGGGACCTGAGGCTGGCCAGGGTGCGGCAGGCCGCTAGCCCCAGGACTCCAGTCGACTTCTTGGCCATTCAGACGTAAATTACTATTCCCAGTCCCAGTTTCCAACATGACCGCAGAACAATACTGGGAGATGAAAGGTATGGATTTATTTAATCTAGATTCCCTCCCCTTTTTTGTGAAAAACACATTAAAAGCCTTTTTTTCTTTTGCTTTGTTTAATTCTTAAGTTGTAAGTGTTTTAACATATATATATCACTCCCCCCCACAAAAACAAAACAACACATGACATCTTTCTGATACAGAGTGTCAGGAAACATGTCTGGAAAAAAACAGTACTTAGACGTGTGCTATAAAACACTTAAGTGCTAAACTTCAGTCATAAACGCACCCAATCAAACAACGGCAACCTGTCAAGATCGGTAATTGAAAGTCATGCAGCTACTGTAATAGAGCAACCCTCATCCCATAGCTGTGTGTGTCTTTGTGGACTTTGATTTACACTTTGTAGTAGTTTTCCATAAAGAACATGTGAGGACATACGTCACAGAAGTCGTGAGCCATTAAAGCATTCGTCAAAGGATTTTTCATTTTTGTGCTACATCACGTATGCTCAGTTCTTTAGAAAATGCTAAAGTCGTTCAGAAATGAACAAACCTGGAGGGTTCGGTGTTCTTTTTTTGGTGGTTTTTTTTTTCCACTATGTTCAACTGTGCAGATTCGTATATTTGGAGTCAAAGAAAAATGTGTGATGGATATGTTATATTGAATGTATTGATATGATGTAAAAATATAATACATGAAAATAAGAATGTAACTGTTAAATAAATCCTGTTTTATTTTCAAGAATGTAATGTCATGTTTCATATGTCAAGTAAACGTCAGAATTGGTATGAAATTCTAGTGAATTTTGATGAAAAGCAGTGATAAACATCTGGATTTTTGCTGTTTGGCAGCATGTTTACTCTCCACAGTCCTTAAGCCCTTTGAGTCTTCTGTTCCTGCGTGTCAGTTTCGAAGGCATCGTTGTTGTAGGGATTTAACTCCATCCCAACCGAGGACTTTCTGAATCTGCCACGAAGCAGCTGGTAGAGAGCCACCAGAGGAATGGAAACCACAGGCACCACACAGAGGAGGATGATTATGGCAAAGACCCAGTCTGGATAACGCTTCTGTTCGGTTTCAGGGAATTTTGCCTGAAAAGAAAGATGGACTTTTATTTATTTAGTTATTAAATATGGTTTGAAATTGGTCAAATGTGCTAATTTTCTTTCTTTGGCTTAAATAGAAAGCAGCAACCAGCAAGCAGGCAATAAGCTTAGCTTGACTAATTCAATTCATTTTTTATATTGATTTACTTTATTTATTTTTAAAATTCTATTTTTTATTGTTGTGTCCAGCACTTTGGTCAGTGGTTGGTGTTTTAGTGCTTTATGAATAAAGTTAGCCAAGCTAACGTAAGGTTATCGAAACCAACCAAGAGATATTTCAGGCTCATAAAATCTCATAAAGGACTGAGCTGTCATTTTAACTCGCCGGTCTCTATTTATTAATCGACATATTTTTTAAAATGTAGGTTTTGGAAGACATTTTTAAACCCTTGCTTGTTTGTTAACACACATTACAGATACTCTTTTCTCAGGTAAAAGCCTGGCTGCTGGATTCATTTCAGAAGTGAATTTGATTTTTAATGGCTTCATCCTGCAGGATAACTCGCTATGACTCACAGCTCAGATCATTTCAAAGTGGTTTATTGATCATAACAATGAGTTCACTGTACTCAAATTGTCTCCACATTTAAAAGATCTCAATCCGATAAAGTACTTTTGGGAGATGATGGAACAGATAAACAAATCTGCAGCAATTTTGCAATGCCGTCATGTCAGCATGAGCTTAAAATCTCTAAAGAATGTCTCGAGCACCTTATTAAATCTACGTCATGGAGAATTAAAGCAGTTCTGAAGATAAATAGAGGACCGAACAAATTGCACCTAATAAAATCTTCAATCGTGACTAGATTGATTCTTCAATTCTTGCCTTTCCTGCTTACATAATCTGGGTTCCATGCTTGATAGGTGGGATGTGTCTGTGCCTGGACAATCACATAGGCAACAAACACTACCAGGAGCAGTAAAGGACTGATCACCATCCAGCACGCCTTCCAAAAGATGTTTGGCCTCCTCCCAGTCATGAAATAGATGTCGTCACTGAAACTGGCAAAGGAGATGTAAAACGGATAGGATTTATGATTGTTAATGAAGTTTTGAAGTCTACAGTGTTATGTTTAGGTAGAAGAGGCGAAAAAGTTACGTTTTCATTCCACGGAAGTAAATAACTCCAACAATCTCAAATAAAGCAATGATGAGCAGAGGTACAGATCCCACGTAACCATTAAACACCTCCACCCAGTAGTTGCCTGAACTCAAGGTGAAGAGGAGTGCCACCAAGAAGGATATCAAACAGATGATTGCTGCAGAAGTGAAGAAGGGGAAAGTTTTTAAGAGGGAATTCAAAGGAAATTGTTTTATCTTAAAAAGCACAAACTGATGTGCAAGTACCTGATGTGAGTTCCTTGGGCATCCACCTGGGCAACACTTTGAGTTCGTTGAGGGGCGAGAGGACACCCTCTATGTTACCAAACATGGAGGAGAGACCTAAACTAAAGAGCATGACAAAGAACAGTACGGCCCATACCTGCGAGCCCGGCATCGATATCACCGCTTCAGTGAACACGATAAAAGCCAGGCCAGTACCTGAAACACTCTGAAGGGAGAGGATAAAAAACAAGAGGCTAATGAGGATACTTGAAATGGCAATGTCTGAAAATGACTAGCGTTAATGGATGGGGGGCTCGGGGATAGAAAAATGAGATTCTGAGCAGAAGAATTTAAATCACTATAAGATGGAGTGAGTACCTGCTTAAGTAATTTTTGTAGATCACACTCCCTCAGGGACACACGGGAGAATTCCTCTGGAAATGTCTTATTTAGATATTCATACCAGTGATCGTAGTTCTGCAGGGTTATGTTCTGGTCTGAAAACTCAAAGTGGTTGGTCAGAGCCAGGATGTTCCTGCAGATAAGATTTGAAGAGTAAGTACTCAGGATCTTAAAGGCAAAGACGTAGTTACAAAAACCCACCTAAAATAGACGTGCTTACGTACTCGTCTTTACAGGCGTTTAAGGCGGTGGTGGCTTTAAACCCCAGGATGGAGAAAACTGGAATGGAGGCGTAGAGAGACGTGGCGCTGTTTATTACTCCCACAATAACAGCGTCTCTCTCGCAGTTGTTTCTAACAACACACAGAATGAGAAAAAGACAGAGCTTACTAATCACCCCGTGTTCACCAGGGGAGGTTAAGAAGTGTCGGTCCTTACTTCTCTTCATTGTAACTGGAGAAAGATATGAGACCTCCAAACGCCACAGAAAGAGAGAAGAAGATCTGGGTGGCAGCGTCCAACCACACGCGTGGGTTCGTCAGTGTTTTCCACTGTCACAAGCATAACATCTCATTAGGAAATCAACTGTTTGTGGGACTGAAGATTAAAAATTTCACTCCAACTCACGTCAGGGGTGAAGAGGTACGCCAGTCCATCAGTAGCTCCAGGCAGGGTGAGGGCACGGATCAGGAAAATGGTCAGCACCAGGTAAGGGAAGGTAGATGTCACATACACAGCCTGAAAAGAAAAAAAAATTAAAATAACACAGATATAATGACTTGGGAGAACAGTTCTGTAAGAGAGAAACCACATATAGTGATAGCATGGGGTTAGGCGTCCAGTGTTCTGCAACCTATCATTAAATATTAAATGTTTTTGTTAGTTACACTGACCTTTCCCATGGAGTCGATGCCTTTGATGAAGCAGATATAGACGATACACCAGGCGCTGGCTAGACAGATCACCATCCCCCACTCCAGGGAACCACTGATCTCGATGTCAGGTGTGATGTTGAGGGTTTCACGGTACCAGAAGTAATTTACTGGAGTGCTTTTCTTACACTCCAAATTGTAGTCTACATGGACACACATACGCAAAACATTTTGTAGACCTGCATAGGGCTGGAAATGGGCCAAAGCACCATCAACAAGAAGCTTGGTGAGAAGATGACAACTGCTGGTGCGACTATTTGGAAATGGAATAGATATATAAAATGACAAACAATTGCATTGGTCTCAAAGCCTATCCAAGAGCTTGCCTCAAGCACGGAGGTGGAAGCATTATGCTTTGGGACTATTTTTCTGTAAAGGGTACACGATGATTTCACCGCACTGGGGTGCCAATGTATGGGGCCACGTACTGAAAACTCTTGGATGAGAAACTGATCACTGAACATTGGTTACAAATGGGTCTTCCAGGGTGACAATGACCCAAAACATATCTCTATGGCTATAAAACAGTTGCTAAAGAAGAAGCACATTAAGGCCATGGAGTGGTCTTGCTAGTCTTCAGACCTCAGTCCTATAGAAAATCTGAGGAGAGAGCTGAAGCTTTGAGTTGCCAAGCAGCAGCCATGAAACCTAAAAGATTTGGAGAGTTTCTGTAAATAGAAGTGAACTAAAATCCTCCTGAGATGTTTGCAAACCTGGTGGCTAACTACAGGAGACGTCTTACCGCTGTGATTGCCAACAAGGATTTCTCCACTGAGTACTAAATCATGTTTTTGTGTGGTTGATATTCTGTCTCTCTCCATTAAAATGAAACTACCATAAAAATGAGAGACTGTTCATTTCTTTAAAAGTGAGCAAACTTACAAATTCAGCAGAGGGTCAAATAATTAGTCCCAACACTGTATCCTCATTGCTATTTACTTGTTAATCTTATGTCTTAGTGGCACCTATCTTTAAACGAGCATGGTCTTTCTTTATTTTATGTTGTGGTGCAATGTTCACTTTGTGCCATAAAAAAGTCCAGTAGATTTTCTACTGAATCTCTCTTGAAATGCTACCAAGAGCCTGGCAGGCATCCATAAATCTTTACTGATAATCTTTAACTTTATCTTTGTTATTAAATCCGCAAACAGTGGAGCAGCAGCAGAATCACGGCGTACGGCCGTAAATTTATCAAGTAAGAATAATAGCGAGGTGTGCTCCTGTCTCACCTGTGCGGCTTTCATTTAGTGGGCAGGTGCTCCACGGCAGGGGTTCTTGAAAAGAGTGGAATAAGTACCACAGCACCCAGGCCAGAATGGTGTTGTAGAAAACGCCCACCAGAAACGATACAATCAAACAGCTGATGCCTGTGCATAAGAAAGGGTTTTTTTAGGTATTGATTTTATTTTTTTAATTTAAGAATGAGGAATCTTTGACTGGTGTCAATTTCAACAAAAACATTTATTTATTTTTTGGTGATTCTATTTTACTGGTATGTTTACACACTGAGGGTCAAAAACTCATGCATCAGATATGATACAGTTGACTCTAAAGGTTTAAAAAACAAAAATCTTAGACTAACTAATACGTTGTTAAAATAAAGCAACATTCTCGACTAGTATAACTGTAGAGTACATAAAAACATTTACTTTTTGGGTTACCCACCTACTCCACCTATTACAGGATTGATGGTCTTCCAGACACCCACGCTGCCCTTCCGGAGCCTCTGTCCTACAGCCAGCTCAAGGAAGAGCAGGGGGAGGCCCTCAAACACCAGCGCTATCAGGTAAGGGATGAGGAATGCACCTAAAGACATGAAGTAAATATTTATCTAACAGTTAGGCATTATTAGAATTACAATGCAAAGCTCTACTAATGAAAACACTGCAACTGGGTTACTGGGAATCGGGGCGACTTTTTTTTTTTTTTTTTTGAGAAAAACCCAATATATTTACATAGATTTTAAACAATTATTAACTTCTCGTATCACCTCGCTGCTTCACCATATGAGCTCCAAATAAAACAAATCTAAGGGCAGAGTAACAAATAGAAAAACGTGACTAAATTAAACAGACTAAGCCAAAGTCAAACAGACGTTCGGCAGATTTGAGAAACAGCCTTTTGGGAAGTCAATATGTGAAGTTGATAGAGCCCATACACATTTTCTGGACTGGCTGTTTACACAACCTGACCCAGAGCAGGCTCCTATAGAACTCTGTGGCGTGAGGACTCGGCGTATCTCTCTGGGTAAGTATGAGGAAGCAAACAAAGGTGGATATATTCCTCACAAACAGTATGTAATGCTTTCCATGGTTAATCAGGTATACATAAAGTTATTCATTTCCAGACAGGTTCAGGGACTGACCTGGTTTGTTCGTTAATGCCTAATTAAACTGAAACAAAAGGGAAATGCAAACAGATTAAAGCATCTCTGCACTGGATTGATTAAACAGGGCTCGTATAAATACTCTTACAGTAGGAGTGAGGAAAAGGGAGACTGTAATGCAAAGGTAGCATTTCACCTCCTCCGTAGATTTGGCATAGGTAAGGGAATCGCCAGACATTTCCAATTCCCACTGCAAAGCCAATACATGTCAGCAGATACTGAGCCTTGTTGTCCCACTTGGGTCTCTCCTCCGGCCCATCGTCTTTTCTTCCCCCCATCCTCAGCTGGAAAAAAGACTCAGTGCAATCCCAGTTCCGTTACAAAAATACAACTAATGGAAATGTAGCATGCACTCTGATCAAATTGCATATATTTTGTGGTTAGTCCAGAATTCCCCTCCTGATCCGTATTTTAGATGAATTACACTCCTGAGTGGTTTGGTCTTTGTGATGTTCAGCACTCCTCTTTCATCCTCTGTACGAACCTCCCGTCCTCCAACCAGCTGGAAATTTGGTGAAAACACTTGCCAAGGTGATTTAGTGGTCTTACCTCCCTCCTGTAGAATGGGAGTGTGCTGAAACTTGAATTAATGGATAACCTGGTGGTGCTTTTTCTCTGCTACACTGACCTACATCACAGCAATCAGATACAAGGTGGAAGAGACATCAGGAGAGTTGTGTCGAACAGTTAATCAAACATTGTTCTCGCATACAATCTTTATGCAGATGCAAAATGAGTGAAAAAGTTATCGGGTCTTTTCTTTGCTGATGTTTACAGATGTACACAAACTTAAATCTGAAGGGATGAAAATCAGCTAACCCAAGGATGTTTTTGATACATTTTACCATTAAGGACATTTTTTTCCCCACACATAAAATAATAATTTGTGTCCACATTTCTTACCCATACCTGTGAACTCAGGTTGAGTTATAAACTGCAAATCACACCATAATCCACACTCTTCCTTCCTCAAATATGATTTTGTGAAGTGCTTTTCTTTCTCCTGGCCAGTTGAGATTTCTGTCTTCACTTCATGAATCCTTGTGTTGCAGATTTTTATTCTTAAATACAGGCGTGATTGCTGTCTCTAGCTGTCTCTGATATTGCTAACATTAATTTCCAATCAAGCGCACCAAAGCTATCCCATTTCCTATATTATGGTCATATTAAGCATTAATGTCCACTTATGCATTGAAAAGAACAAAAACCAAATCTTCCAGCCATCCGTGTCTCAGATATTATGCTTGAAGTTTCTTTCACTGGCTGACTCTGCGCTGGTTTTCCTTCAGGCGCTCTGGTCAAAAGTCAAATAAGTTAGGCGTTACTAAACCGTCATATCAGTGTTATATATATTCATGTGTCGGCCCTATTGTAGGAGCGGAATCGAGGTTTCTGGCCTACTTCCAGGGTGCAAGGAGAACAGAATAAAGTCTGAAGGAGCAACTGAAGCACTAATAAAGAACATAGAACGATTTTACTGCCTGACCGGCGCATTTCGACATCACACCATCATCAGGGGTCATCATAAAAATAGATTACAGAGAACATTTTTAGTAGGCAAAGCGCAGAGTGGAAACATGAAGCCAGTCGACGTGAACTTACCATAATGTCCTGGTCCTTTGGATCATAAAGGGGAGTGTCCAATACATAACATGTAGCACCATATTTAGTCCATGAGCTGGAGGTGCAATTATGATGTGGTGGTGATATAATAATGTGCTTGATAACAAGTGCAGTTTGCAGCTGAAATACCTAAATTATTATATATTCACTAATTTAAGTTATTTTTAATTATTGGATATCAAAACTGCTTCTCCTTTCCCGGGAGAAGTGACATCACCCCCAGTCAACCATCGACATGTTCATCAGTCAGTAAATTCAGTTCATAATTCTCGGTTATAGTCAATAATATTTACAATCATCGGATCCTTGATGTCTGAGTATTTAAAAATAAAGATAGACTCTTTTTCAAATGTTTGGTGACCATCTTTTATTCCGTTGTCTTTAAATTGATACAGTTCCACACGGCTGGTTTCTGCCACCTGCTGGTATGAATATGCTTCTGCAATGCACTCGACATCCATCCATCCAAACACGTCTACTGAGCAGTTTAAATCAATTCCAATAACTTAACAATAATCTAATGGCAAAGCTTACTTAAATCTATATTCATATGTCAAAATATGTTACATTTTATCCCCACCATGACAAAAGTGAACTGATAAAAGAGACATGTTGTTTCTGAAAAACTTGAATTCATAAAAATGAAAAAGTAAAAGACTGAATTTAAATAACTTTCCTTTATTAGACAAATAAAATATTTTTGCATCTTACTGTATTCTGACTTGTTTCATCTGATTAATGTCTTTCTCTGGCTTCATCTTTTTCTTGCAGCATACAAAAACCACCCTGCACAAGGCATAGACAGGCACCACCAGACTGGGAATTCCTGCCAAAAGAAAGATGACCACGTTGATCCATGAAGGGTAAGGTACTGATGCCAGAGTTGGAAACTCCTCCTGCAAACCATGAAATAGCACAATGAGCAAGCAAGCAGCATGTTTTCATTACACTTTTAATCTTCACACAAGCAGCTTTTGCAAATATATATCAAAAGTCTCTGAGGCCCCCCCAACCCCCACCTGAATCCCTCAGAATCAGCTGACTTTTTTGTACTACAATAAAAGCACATTTGAAGAAGCCATGTGCCGCCTTGATAGTCATGATGTCATTAAAATAGGGGTTTTCCACCTGGTCATCATGAGCATGTGAACCTCAGCTGGTGCCATAAGGTTAGTCTAGATGGGAATATAATTTGTTTGACTCAACCCCCCAACCCGACACGCTGATTAAACAGCTTGCAGCCACCGTTGATAATACCAACTTAACATTTTGAACCCAACAAGTGAGTCGGAGGAGTCTGCAGCTATTGCAGCTTTGTTTCAGTCCATCAAAACAATCTGTAAGCCTGTCCTCTTGTCTGGCAATGAAAATCTGGACATTTTTTTACATTATGGAGGTAAAAATGACATTTCTTCATTAAATGTGGTAAAATTATTACATAAAACAAAAACAGCTGATTCTGAGAGATAAGGTTGAAATTTTTTTCTATTGCTTTTTTTTTTTCAGATTTCACAGATTTTTATACGAAGTGGTCCTTTAGTGAGTTTATGTTTGTGAACTCACGTAGTCGGGGTCCCAGACTAAATAGGTGAGTTCTTGTTGGGCTTGAGTCACCAGGTAGAAAACTAAAATGACCAGGAGGATGAGAGGGCTGGTGAATCTCAGGGAAATCTGCCAGAAGATGCAAGGCTTCTTTCCAATCATGAACTTTATGTCTTCATTGAACCTGTCACACAAGAGGGTTTTAATGAAATTAAACTTTATTTAATTCATGGAATTTTAACTTTATTTAAATAAAACAAAAAACTGAAAGAACAAAAAGGAAACAGACTCATATTAAAGTAGAACCAATATAAAGATCAGTAAACAGTAAAGTTAGAACCTGTAAAAGTAAAACAAAGGACTGGAACTGTTTATAGAAGCAATGTTCAAAGTGATTGCTTTAAAGGGACCTCTACAGTGTGCAGTGGTGGATGGACAAAGTCTCAAATGATGAGGTTAGCATGTGTACAAATAATCCCTGCGAGGCACAGCAGACGCTTCAGGCTGCTCTAAAGAAAACGTCAGTGAGACAGGATAACTATCATCTCAGGCACACAGCTCTGGCTGTGAGCAAAGAAACTCTACAAACATGTTGTTCAAATGTTATGTTTAGGAGGGGCAGTCAGTCAGAAGAAAGTTGTTTTAAAGGGCATAAAAAGAGGGTGGGGCTGCACCAAAGGCAAATATTGGCTGAATGAGAAACGTTTTTAAACTGTGGATTGTGCAAAGCTATAAATAATAAAAGTTGGAGCTGGAAATGAGCATAACATAGCCTCTTAAATATTTAATTGTTAGCCAGCTGTGCTAAATGCACCAAATAAAGTCTGATGACAGCCTGACTGTACAAGCTTACAGGACATTCTTTTCAGGATTTTACAGATGTGTGGCTGCTTTATGTAATACAATATTATCTAAAAATACATAAACTTTGTGCACTAACCTGTCAATGCCATAGATGTAAACAACAGCTATCATCTCAGTCAGGCCAATGGTCAACAGTGGGATTGATCCAGCAAAGTTATCAAAGAGAGTTACCCAATAAAAGCCTGACTGCTGTGCAAACAGGAGGCAGATGATGAAGGATACAAGACACGTTACTCCTGAAAGACACGTGCACAAAAACAAGGGCGCTTGTGTTAACATCGGGGTCGCAGGCTGATGTGTCGATTGTTTAATCTTTGAAACAGAATACCTGTCAGTGCTTCTTGGGGCCATTTTTTAGGAAATAAATTCAAGTCTTTCAAAGGGACTACGACTCCCTCAATGTTGCCAAAAAGTGTTGAGAGTCCGAGGCAGAGAAGCATGATAAAAAACAGGACAGACCAGGCTGGGGAACCCGGCATTTTGGTAATGGCCTCTGTGAAGACAATAAAGGCCAAACCTGTTCCCTCCACTCCCTGAACAAACACAATGCAGATTAGAATAAAAATGGGAAATGGGAATTTGATAGATTTTCATTAAAATAGGCACCTCACTGAGGAGTTTCTGCATGTCACAGGTTTTAATGTCCAGTCCAAAAACAGTATCCGGATAGGAGCTGTTCAGATGATGAAGGGCTGCATTGTAGATGCTGGTAGTGATGCTGTCTTCAGGGAGTTCAAATGCATTCGATATCATCCTGATGTTTCTGATGAGAAATTAGATCAGATTAGTAATTCTGGGTTACTATTATCTACTTAAAGGATATGTTTAGATATGTTTATAATGGCAATGCACAAATGCAGGTGTTCATCAGGTATTCTTACCATCCCCACTACTGAGTTAAGCGTGTTAGCATTTTCTAGTCACATGAAACACATATTTTGCCCTAGCTTGATGTGAATATATAAGGATGTTGTAAAAAATTCAGTCCTGACTAAAGTAGTGCTGTGCGCTGACTGACAAAACAACTGCTGTCATGTCTACTGGCAGACTGCTTGCAATGATGAAGATCTCATTAGACAGACTTTAAAACTTCTGTACCTATAACTGAACACTGTGTCAGTGTGTCAAGTCAACAAAGAGGATAAGAACCTTTACAACCATAACTCTATGTTTTGCAGAAAAGAAGTTAATAGTTCTGTTGTGCTAAATCCAGAATGTTTGTTTTTTACAAGACTTGGGAGAATAATTTTTCAAAAGCTCCAAATTACATATGCGTATAGCATGGTGTTAAAGGGTAGGGGTACCTAGACGTCACAGGGTTTTAAAATTCCTGATAAGTAAGTTTAGTGCCAAGTACCAAAAAGTAGTAAACTTTTTCAAAGCCTAAAAAATAAGCTTTACTCACTCGTTGATACAGGTGTCATATTTCTCAGTGGCCCTGAAGCCAATGATGGAGTAGGTCACTGTGGCTGCATAGACTGAGGTGAGGCCAGTTACGACAGACAGGATCACAGAATCTTGCACACAGTTGTTGCTTTGGAAATTAAATGTGCAAAAAACACAAGGAAACAACAGCCTGATTTTGGTTCTTGGAACATTTTTCAATTACTTTTTTTGCCTCTTTTTTAAAGAAATTAAATCAAAGTGAACAAAATGCTAAAACTGCAATTCCTTACTGAACAGGGTTGTAGCTTGAGAAGGAAATTAGCCCTCCCCATGCTAAGCCAAAAGCATAAAACACCTGCGCACCTGCATCCAACCAAGTAGTTGGATTCATCAGCTCTTCCACCTGCAAGAGGGAGACACGCACTAAGATGTATCTCCGACCTTTGAATTGTTACTTTAAAAAAAAAATAAAGATTTGAAACATACATCTGGTGTGAAGAGGAACTTTATTCCACTCAGGGCACCTTTAAGAGTCAGTCCTCGGATCAGGAAGATGGCCAGCACTATGTACGGCAAGATGGCTGTGATGTAGACTGCCTGAGGACATTAGAAATGAAATTATAATAACTTGTAGGATGGAAATGTACCTATAACAATTAGTGTACACAACTAAATAATTAACAATGCTTTTTCTTTCTTTCTTTTTTTATGGAAACCTGTGCAGGTACTGACATGGATGTTGACTTTACACCATCCAGAAATAGCTTTAACCATGGCCTTTAAGCTTAATGCTATCAATGCATCACATTTAATGTGTTTTTAAAATTCCACATTTTAAAAATACATTTAGATTAACCAGCTACTAAGCATAGCCGGGTGGTGGAAGTCTTCCACTTTGGTGGCCTCAGAATCTCGTCACTGCTTTTTGCAGATGATGTGGTCCTGTAGTGCCCACTCTCAGTCAGGGACGAGTTAACTTCCTCCACCTGGTGCAGTAAGTATCTTGGGGTCTTGTTCATGAGTGAGGGGAGAGGGATGGAGAGATTAACAAATGGATCTGACGGCATCTGTAGTGATGTGGACGCTGCACTGGACTGTTGTGGTGCAGCTGAGTGTAAAAGCGAAGCTGGTGATTTACTGGTCGTCTGCGCCCCTACCTTCACCTAAGGTCAAGAGCTCTGGGTAATGGACAAGGTTGTGGATACAATTGTGGGAGAAATGAGCTTTCTCCAAAGGGTGACTGGTCTCTCTCACTTAGTGATAATGTGAGGAGCTCAGTCATTTGAGACGGGAACAGAGTAGAGCTGCCCCTCCTCCACATCGAAAGGAGCCAGTTGAGGAGGTTCGGGCATCTGACTGCCTCCAGGGCACCACCTGGGTGACGTTTCCCTGGCATTTCTTACCAGACCGTGGCCCTTGGGCAGACCAGACATGTTGGAAAGGTTACATCTCTCGGCTGGCCCGGGAATGTGTCGTGTTTCCCCAGATAAGGAGGAGGAGGAGGTGCCTGAGAAGAGGGAGGTCTGGGCTTTTCTGCTTAGGATGCTGCCCCCACTACCAGGCCCCAGATAAGCGGAAGAAAATTGATGGATGGATGGAGGGATGGATACTCACGTTCATGAATAAAATAGGAACCTTGACCTATAAAAGTGGCAGAGTACAGAGTGATCAGTTTATTTAAGGTTCTACAAACCTTGCCTGAAGTGCTGATCCCTCGTATGCAGCAGATACAAACAACTGTCCAGGCAGCTAACAGACAAATTATTATGGGCCACTGGAGTCCTCCAGAGTCTGCTATTGAGTTAGAAGCATTCAGAGTGACTCTGTAAAAGTAGTAGTCCACTGTGGAGCTCTGCTGGCATTCTGGTATAAATCCTAAAGTGGGGAAAAAACACTCTTAATCAGTGATGCAATATGGATGCTATGATTTGTGTGTGTAGGATGAAAATCAGTGTATAAATACCTGTCCTGTTTTCATTGAGAGGACACTTAGTCCAAGGCAATGGGTCTTGAAAGGAATTGAAGAAATACCACATGATCCAGGCAATTAAGGTGTTGTAGTACAGGGCAACCATAAAGGACACTAACATGGAGGCAATACCTGAGGGACAGCATTAATTATCTGTCATCACAATCACTGAAAACCATACACTAGGGTATTTTTGGTTTTTTGCAGGGACCGTTTTACTTACCAACACCTGTCAGATATGGGCTGATGGCCCGCCACACTCCCACACTGCCTTTTCTAAGGCGCTGCCCAATCGCAAACTCTAGCAGTAAGAGAGGCATTCCTTCTAACACCAGGAGAATTAGGTAAGGAATCAAAAATGCACCTGTAAATGTATTTAAGTAGGTGTGAGATTTGTTAGTATATCGTTAACAGGTGAAAGTAACACACAACTGTTTTAAAGCAAAGAATTCTGGGGAATAACAAATGCCATGACAGACATAACAGTGTGTATGCACAAATCTGCGTGTAAGTCGTGCACATGAATGTTTTATTCACAAATCAGTGCTTTATTAACATTTTCAGGCTGAACTGGCTTGTACTATACGAATAAATCTCGAACTGCCTCTAACCATTCATATGAACAAACGAAGGCCGGGCTCTCTTAAAAAATTTAAACTCCAGGCTTTTAAAACGAATACCACCACTAATACCACAAACATCTCTACTAATCGTCTTATTAAAAATTACTTATCATTGCTGGATGTCATCATTTAAAGTCTAATTTATTTGCTTTTTTTTCTTAAACACAGTGAGGTTCTCATTTGTGTCTAACCGATCACGAGGTGTTTTCTTGTTTTTCTTGTAGTCTATTAGTGTTTTATCATATCAAGTTTGATGTCCAATCTTTTCTTACTTGAGCCACAGTGAGCATCTCAGGACAAATTATATTCAGAACTTTCATTATTTCAGTCAGAGGCTCTTTTTTTTTTTCTTTCATGCTTTCAACACTCCAGTGGAAATACTTTGGAAAGCTGTGCTTCCTCTTTGGACTTAATAGTTTCAGTTTCTGCTTTCTTGCAGTGGTGATGCAGGCTCCTCCCTTGCTACATCATCACCACTTTCTGTGCTTCACCTAGAGGTAAGTGTGTCTATTTAATGGAAAAAATGAAGGCTTAAGTATTCCAAATTACACAAGAACCGGACTGAAAATCAGATTGTGTGGGTTTGTTTTTGTTTTCTGAACAAGGCTCTGAGTTTGTTAAATGAAGTGTTTTCTGTTAGAGTCTACATTTTGATGTTTGATGTTTTATGTTTTTGACAAATATCCAAATGTTTGATTCTGTCTGATAACGTGACACCACAATGAAGCGTGTAGGAACTTCAAAATGTTCAAAATTCAACAAGTTTATGATTTTTTAAAAAACATCTTCTGATAAAAGTTATTAATAGCAGTTAGCCATTTACAAATGTGTGGCTATAAAAGTTACAGATATGTTCTTATGTACAAATATTATCACTATGGTTAGTCGTAGATGTGTTTTGCTATATTTAGCACTTTTTTTGTAGACTGAAAATAAGATTTTATATCAGTGCAACCTGAAAGGTAACATTGCTGTTTTGTATTAATCAGTATGCACCATAACTATTGCACAGAAAGGACACTCGTTGCTATAGCTCATGATTCTGTACGCGAGCTCACGGTTTAAAAAGAATGATTAAATTACACTAAATTACAAAATCTAAGCATATTTTAAAATATTTGAGCGCAACAAGGTAACTGGATAAAAGTATCAACACCTCTCATTGCATTATTAACATTGTGTTTTAACTTAACCAGCTGGACTCAGGGGGCATCTCTGTGTATAATCATTAATATGGTGCAACTTGACTGGAAACCTAAGGGCACTCTCTTGTATTCATGAATTGCTGACAATTTAACTCCTTATTATTGTCGGTACAAAGGTCCAGTGATTTTGTTGTAGTTAAAGTTTTAATTCTTTAGAGAAAAGCATATTAAGGATATTAATTACTATTATTATATTAATATTAATCCCTGTATACCACAAACACACATTTTTTTAATCAATAAATTGTCTGATTATTAACCAGATATGTTATCTTGCCCTTTCTGTCTTAGCTTACCTCCTCCATGACTCTGACATAAGTAAGGGAATCTCCAAACATTACCCAGACCGATACAGAACCCCACACAGGTTAGTATATACTGAGCTTTGTTGTCCCACTTGGGTCTGTCCGCAGCGTTCTGTTTTTCCATCCTCTCCAGATCTTCACGCCTTGGGATTCTGAGATCCAGTCCTGGGTTAGGAAGTACCAGTCTCATGGTGTCCACTGTGTACTGAAGCGCACGTTGTGTCTACTTCTGGTGAAGCATTTGTCAGGGGGGGAGTGCGTGTGTGTGCGTCCCCATATGCTTGTCGGGTAATCATGAAACGATTTATGACCTTTTACTTTATCTGCAGTGTGGGCAGACACAGGCACACTCAGTACTTTCTTCTTCATTTATAGCCGTTGAGTTTCTTAGTTTTATTACAAATTAATTAACAGTCTACAGAAACATTTAAAAGAACAGAAATAGGAGCAAAAGGCCATTTCTCTTGTTGCTATGGTTAAAAACTCTGTTAATGCCTAAAATAAAAAAACTGTTTTTTATTTTAGGCATTAGTTTTATTTTCATTACTTTTTGTAGCACGTTTCTTCACACTGAAACACTAAATCATTGCTTGAACCATAGTCTGAACTGAACCACAAAGATTTTTAAATGACTATAACTGTTTTTAATATCTATAGCTTATATAGATTGGCATCACAATTATGGGCAAACAGCAAAACACACAAACACACAAAAAGCTGCAGTCTTTATATTTGTGTTCTGTGTATTTAATCATTTGCAGTCCAGGCTGCAAGTAAATAAGATAACTGTTGACTTTAGTACCGTGCAGCATTTCCTTTATCAGATGTTTTCTTTTGCTAACATAAGATACACAGAATCATCTTAGAATAAAATAATAATAATGATAATCTTACTATAATGAGAGTAGCATACGTATGTATATGTGTACGCTATCTGAACAAAATGTTAGACAAATATCGTGAAACACATAGCATGTTTTTAAATGAGTGTCTATTATAAATCCCAATTTATTTCCTTTTCTTGTATATTATGTTCATTTCATCATCCCTATGGATGCGATGTTACGTTCTCCATTTGCGTTTGTATCATGTGTCATATTCAGCGTACATCTCCCGTGAAGAACTGTGACTCAAGACAAATTTGTATCTGGGATGAAATTTTTTTTGAGTGACCTCTAATTAGTCACAACTAAGGAAATGAGGGCCACTTTGGTTTGGGCAGGCAAGACCAACGGGGAGATGTTTGAACATAATGCAACCAAACCAAACACAGCACATCAGCATAAACACTTCATACCAGCTGTCAAGTATGGTGGTGGAGGGTTGATGATTTTGGCTTGTTGATGAACAGTACCTGAAAATCTTGTCCTTAAGACTTGACACGAGTACTGAGACCCGTCAGCTGACCCATCTTCTGTTCGCTGAAGCATCAGAAATTGTCTCAGTGGAAGGGTGGCTGTCAGAAAGCCATATTACGGAATGAAAACAGGGAGAAAAGGATGAGTTGTGCCAAATTTAAGAAGAACTTAACTCAAACTCAGTGGCATCAGTTTTTATGGACTACCAACCAAATCAGACATTTTTGTTTCAAACCAAATCATGAATGGAGAACGTCTACAACCATCTGCAAAACTGTTACATGCCAGGATAGATGGCACTGTTGTTTTTCTGTCACTTTGTCTCTTGCCTTCCAGGTGTACGGCCCCCACCTACTGGCCCATCGAACCCCATCTGAGTTATACCTGGTACCAGGTACTATCACCTAATGGAAAACCGTAAAAACCAAGTCAAGCTGATGCTTAGCTGACCTGAGTAGGTACTAGTGGAAAAGGGCTATATCAGTCATTGGCCTGCCCAGAGCCCGGACCTCCACATTATAAAACCAGTGTGGGGTCATCGTGACAGAGAACAGAACAAGAGGCAGGTAACAATCCATAGAACAGCTCTGAATGTCCTTTTTTTTGTCATATTTACTGTGTTTTACTTCTTTTGCGCCTAGTTCCCATATTTATAGTGAAACATAAAGAAATGAGGGGTGGCTGAAGATTT
This sequence comes from Etia nguti, assembly GCA_015106755.1. Lineage (NCBI taxonomy): Eukaryota > Metazoa > Chordata > Actinopteri > Cichliformes > Cichlidae > Etia > Etia nguti. The sequence goes on from VUQG01035180.1 coordinate 36,378, forward strand.
TTGCACAGTACTGTATCTACATGTAAGAGAAGGAAGATTTTCTTCTTTTTTTTAGAGAAGAAGGAATTTTTGACGTGACATTTTTAGTTGAAATGATGAGATCGGGCGTGCTCAGGGAGGTATGGCCGTAAGCTTGACTAGTTGTGACAAGTAGGGGTGGAGCCGAACCCGAATATGGTATTCGGAAAGGCACAAATAACGTGGTTTTTTTACGAATACTTATTTCGAACCAATACTTTAAAAAATATTTGTATTTGGGAACAAGAAAAACTTTATATCAAAAAGCTGAGTTTCCTTATGAGACCACTGTGCATGACTGGATGAGTGAGTGACGTGTAAAAGAGGTGACTGACACGGGCTTCTCCACACAGCAACAGAGAAGGCTCGGCTGAGCGAAAAAAGTGTGAACTGCATTGTTGAATAGATTTTTTTTGTACCTTAACTGGGTTCCGGCGGCACTTTATAACTTTCGCAAAGATCGGGAGATTATTCCATTGCGCTGCATTACTGACGACTACAGTCGGGTCTTTCATGTTCGTTCCGTTTACGCAGCTCTGTTGGCTCGGTAATTTAGACAATAGGCTGTTGAGAGAGTAATGTTAAAGTTCAGTTTAAAAGGTTAAAACGATGCTTGTGTAGTTGTGTCGAATTGTATGCACTTGTGGGAGTTATATGGTACGTTTAAGTTACTCTGTCTTTTGCAGACAGCAAGATGTAGACTATAGACCAGGGGTGTTCAACTCCAGGCCTCAAGGGCCGGTGTCGTGCAGGTTTTAGATATCAGCCTGGGTCAACACACCTGAATCACATGATTAGTTCATTACCAGGCCTCTGGAGAACTTCAAGACATGTTGGGGAGGTCATTTGGCCATTTAAATCAGCTGTGTTGGATCAAGGACACATCTAAAACCTTCAGGACACCGGCCCTTG
>VUQG01035182.1:0-11896 GCA_015106755.1 Etia nguti
TAACTGTGGAAACAGACAGCTTAAATCTCTGAGACAGCTTTCTGTATCCTTCCCCTAAACCATGATGGTGGACAATCTTTGTCTTCAGGTCATTTGAGAGTTGTTTTGAGACCCCCATGTTGCTACTCTTCGGAGAAAATTAAAAGAGGAGGGAAACTTACAATTGACCCCCTTAAATACTCTTTCTCATTATTGGATTCACCTGTGTATGTAGGTCAGGGGTCACTGAGCTTACCAAGCCAATTTGAGTTCCAATAATTAGTTCTAAAGGTTTTGGAATCAATAAAATGGCAACAGTGCCCAAATTAATGCACCTGCCTGATTTTGTTTAAACAATTATTGCACACTTTCTGTAAATCCAATAAACTTCATTTCACTTCTCAAATATCACTGTGTGTGTCTCCTATATGATATATTTAACTGACATTTTTTATTGTAACAACCAACGATTTATACAGGGAAAATAATTACTTTTAACAAGGTTGCCCAAACTTTTGCATCCCACTCTGTGTGTGTGTGTGTGTGTGTGTGTGTGTGTGTGTGTGTATAACCTCAAGAAAAAGTGACAAGAAGCTTATTCTCTGGACAGTATTTACTTTTAAAGCAATAGTATTGTATTTTGTATATATATTTATTTTGCTTTCTTTGTTATTTTTATTTTCATTTTGTTTTCCAAAAACAAATGATGCTACTATGCATTGCACATGTATTCAAATTGTTATGTATAACAGCTGATGATATTTAATCCTTATACAGATGACAACATACACCACACAAGTAAGAAGTGTTTCTATAACGGTTTCTAACCTTTTTGTCAATCTCTGACTAATAATTCATTAACTTGTCCACGAAGACTTTTGTGGATCTAAATCTAAAATTTTAATGGAATATTAAAATGACCCCACTTGACACCCCTATAAAGTTTCATACAAATTAATTCAAATTTTTTCGTGTTATAGTGCTTGTAATCAAAATGATAACACGCAAGCACACATGCTTAAAAACATCACCAAAACCATAACGCCTGGTGGAGGTAATTAATTAATTTATGATATTAAATAAGAATCACTGCTAGCAATCACCATAATACAATCAACTATCAATCAATTATCAACACTTCCCAAGACTTACATTTTATCATATCAGATTAATTTTATAACTTTATGAGGCAGAATGTGGTAGGATAACTGAGGCACTGACTGAGGCCTTTGTGTTAGATATTTAACTTCTAAGTGAATGAAAGCACAAAGCATGCACAGCTAATTATAAACAAGCAGCATGTATAAATGCTGACATTCACACAACAGTAAATTTGTTTGCTGGAGCAAGATTTATCAAAGCAGTTTTTCATTGTCAAAATAAGTGTAGATATTCAATGAATTACTATTCAATATAAAACATTTTAAATGATCATTTTTTAAAATACTAAAGCCAATCGTGTATGGGGCTATGTAATGTGTGGTGTGGTTCTAGAGCTGGCCACCAGGGGGACGAGGACATGCAGAGAGTCTGATCTGGAAGTTTTAATTTTATTCTGGAGAGTCAGGCAGGCATGTGAGGCTGTGGAAAAGGGATTGGGAGATAAAAAAAAAGCATCTTTGTTATGCCTAATAAGTAGATTTTATTAAAGTTACTCTTATTCTAACCTCAATAGCACTGATATTTTATCATTTTTAAATCTCACTAATATAAAATATTGTAAATGTGGCTGTGGTAAAATAAAATTCACTCACATTTTACTTATTTTTTATGTTCATTTTTATTTTAACTTGTACTACAAATGAATAACAAAGAAGCATGTTACAGCATATTTTGAATCATATCTTTTTAACTAAATATGTCGTTTTTGTGTTAAATTTAATGTTACAATGGCTTTAAATCACATTTCTCTGATTAGATACTAAAGCAATAATGACATCACAATCATGTGTAGAAGGAGAAACTGTGGGTACCATGTGACTACTGCTGCTTCTTTGTCATTATGTGTAGTGTCGGTGTATTTATCATAGTACCTAGTTCAGTTTGTCAGCAATGGTTTTTAATAATTTTAATAATCTTTGAGTTTTATTGCACAGTGTGATGAGCTATAGAAGGATTTTAATGGTGCTTTTGCTCTTAACAGGATTTATGCATAAGGAAAATCTAGAAAACCAAAGTAATCTTTTAAAAGTCTAATAAGTCAGGCTTGTGTAGACTCAGAGACCTGTCTGAATATGTTAAACTAATACAACATTTTTTCAAAACTTGCAGAATGTGTCGTCCAAACATTTTTGAGCTAAAGAGAATAAACACACTTATACTGAAAGTATATGTAACATACCTCTCTATCCAGATGAGTGCCTTCAGACATTTGGCCATTTTCTACTATCTCTGGTACACAAGGAATGGACCCCTGAACTGAAGACATAAAGACACAAATAGACGCATAAGGTTAGGTCTGCCAACAGTGTTTCCCACTACTGAAAAGTAACTGAATACACATGTGCTTTAAGCAACTAAGTTTTATTTTTCTTTGCCTTTTATCTCACAAACTATCTGCAGGTATCAGTTACAACAAATGGCAAAACCTGAGCAAAATTATTAAAATAAACAACACAAAGTTGTTTTAGTGTTCATGTGAACCCTCAAGTTAAACAGAGTATGAATAATCCAGGGATTTCTTCCATCTACGTGGCCCGTAAGATGCACTTATCTCAACCAATTATAGAAGGAAACAAGACAGAAATAGAAAGGATGGCCCAAAGGGACAGGATTACAAACTGGAGTCAATTAAAGCAGAAAGAAAAAGAAAAATGGGTAGACAAGGCTAATGATACTATACTCACCAACCTCTGTCACTCATTCACTTAAATTTATGCTACATATCTGATATCCTCATTTGGCCTGTATTACATGAGATGAGAATGATGAGGAGATATACTAACTGTTCAAGGACGGTTCACATGGTGACAATACCTGAATTCAATGGGATATCAATAATTAACATGACACCTTGATATCACTTTGGATCGAAAGATTTGCAGTGGCATCCTTTGGGTATAAAATGTGCTCCCGAATCCAGTCTCAAATCTTTACTAACCATATACTTATAACACTACAGTAACTATGAAACTAATAAAACGTAAATTATAAAAATGCAACAACTCATCCAAATGTATTACTTTGAGGCAGAACAATAAGTGGTTTGTTCTTTTTTTATTACAGATGTGTATATTTGTGCTAATACTGCTAAATGAAAATAATGCTAAATTGAAGAATCACTCACCCTATTCCAGATCAATTTGCCAGTGTATTTTAACTAAAATTCAAATTAAGTTACGATCATTAACACTAGTAATTTAATTTAACTACAATATAAAATGCTGCATAGCTAGTTAATAGCTAGCTAATTATCTTCAAATTAAGAAACACGGCTTAAATCAGAATCACGACTGGGTATCATGCTTCATTTCTTTTGATTAGCCTATAATAAAATCTAAATCTGTGTTAAATCTACTAGGGAAACTGTCTAAAGCAGCAACAGCAGACATACATACAATTGTAAGAATTGTGCTACATACTGATTATTTGTACATGTCATAGTGCAGAAACTCGGCTTTTACATTTTTATGTCCCCGGCTGTCTGACAATCTGTATGTTAAGCATGAAAGTTACACACAGATATATGGACACAATCTTGGTAGGTTTTATCATAGCCGTGAACCCATCTGCCCTTTCTGTCTGTCTACCTGTCTGCCTCGCTCCTCTGGTTCAGGGCCTGTCATAACTGCTCTTCAACAGGCCCCCAGTGTCGGGATTAATCTCCCTGGTTGACTGCTGATCTGAAGGTGGAACGGCCACCATCCACCAACAGCAAAACTAATTTAACTGTGTCACTGCGTGACACTCCCGCCCACCATCCCCACTAACCCCAGACATGCACACACATTACAAAATATCTTCATCTGTCTCTGTCTCATCTACATGGTAGAGGGCAGGAGGGTGGGTGACTAGTCCGAAGGAGAAAGGTCAGAGCACTGAAGGAGTTCATCATTCTGAGGTGTCAGTACTGCTCTTTAGGAAAGCAGATGAAGGGGAGATGAGGGAGGAGAGCATGGGAGGCAGAGAGAAACAGAGAAAGAGGTTAAGGGGGGGTCTGTTTAATGTTTGTGTGGTTATTGGTTATCAGCCAAAGGTTTGTCATGGCCTAGAGACTTGGCTGGCATCCACTGAGTGCAAATCACTCATGGTTTGCATTTAATAATCATGTCTTGTCTTTGATTGTAGCCTAATTATGACAAAAGTGCACACACTCTCACATCTTACCAGCTATGAGTAGTCATTTGGTGGTTAAAACAGACCAGGGGGTTTATAGAAGCAGCAGAAGCTGGTACTCAAACACACAGAAGCACACATTCAGCCATCCAGAAATGATCACACAATGCATCCTCTGCACTTGCTGGCGTCTGGCATGAGGTAAACAGCTTTCAATAGCATCAAACCCAGTGCAGTTTGTTTGGGACCATCTGTCCAGTCTATTGTGTTCCTCTGTTATGGCTCTTTGGAAGCCCATTGGAGAACAGCTGATGTTTGGGCTCTTACAAAGATCCCAGCCAGGCCCTCGGGATTCTGCCACACTGTGTACTGTCCATTTCTTTCCCTCCTATTTTGGCTGTGTTTTGCTTTATAAAGTAGCTTGCAGACTGACATGTAGCAATTTGCATGTTATAGCATCTTCGCTATCATTTCACTACAAACACAGGACAGGCTATGAAAGGAATCCAAATGTGACACTTATTAGCTGCGGTTTTGGATGCATTCGATATAGAAGCTATAGATAGAAGCAAAGTTATGTAATTTAATAAACAAATGAAACGTAAGTGCTATCTATTACTCTGTCTTTAGGAAAAAATATTCAATCAAAATTCAGTTATTAATCCAAATGTTGGTGATGTCAAAGGTTTGAATCTGACTATATACTTTCAGCTATAAGGTAATAAACACTAACTGAGTTACAAGATAACAGTTTTTAATTCTGTGTCTGCTTTTGTACAGATAAAAAAAAAAACACCACTGAGACGGATGTCAGGGCAACACCATAGTTTGCATTTCAAGAAGGACCCATGGCAGTTTGTAATCTAAATTTAACTTTTATTTTTTTACTGGTTTTATTTATACCAAACCAGTGTATACTACATAACCAACCAGAGTTCAACAATCTCTTTGAACAATATTTACAATATTTAGCTGCTAAATAACAAAATTGGCTCTAACATTACATCAAGGTGTAAAGCTTAATTTCTAGCTGTGAAAATCATGTCAAGATTGAAATGCTTAAACCCTACAGGGCAGTGTTATCACTATTAGTATATAAATATAGTATATTTTTGCCCACAATGTTATAGAAACCTCTATATTTGTCCATCCAGAAAGCTGAGTTGCTTTACATTTACTTATTACATTTTTATTAGCTAGTAATTTCATATCATCCCATCTACATGAACACCAGTTGAATTGTCACATGTAATATATAGGAAACATATATGCAATGAATATATGTTTCCTAGCACATGCCCATACATGTCTAAGCCTCCAATGATGATTTAGTGCCTTAAAAGGACATATTTCAATAGTAAGGAAATGGTTTGGCAACTAGAGTCCACACCTCCAACACAGCACTGCAAAATATGCAAGAAAAGTGTTCCCGCTAAAGGTGGAAACACAACAAACACTTGAAGCAAAAATACACTGTTGACTACAGCCAAGGTATGAAGCCATGCAATGAGAAGATATTAATTAAAATGCTGTTAATGCTGTCGTCCAACAAGCTGCACTCACTGGTAAAATGTTCATTTTTTATTTATCACTGACCCAAATTACCTAAAAATATTGTGACATAATTTTGAGGCTATATCACTGGTGATTATATAAATATAAAGATCCAACCAGGATAACACAATTATGTAAGACGATTGCTAAACTACAATTATTATTATTATCAAGTTGCATTAAAACTATTGTAAAAAATGTACACTGCAAAAGACAGCTGTGAACCAGGGCCAGGTACAGGAAGTTTTCACTCCTTTCCACCCAGTATGCCCCTGGCCTTTCCAGCTTTCATTCAATTGCTGAAAAAAGCCAGATGCAGGCAGGATAATCACCATCTAATAAGAGGTTATATTGAAAGCAGGCTGTCGGTTACATATAACAAGCTTGGAAGATGCGTGCACACACATACACAAATATACGTGGGCAGAAGAATGCAAACGAACACATAGAGTTGGGGCAGGTGTAATTATGGTGCACAATGACAAAGTTCAGAAAGAAGCAATCACTCACACTCTGTACATATATGGACAAGCATGTCCATATAACAAAAGTAGTAGTTTTGGTAGTTCAAAGTACAGTTGGCATATATTAAAAAGAATTAGCCTTGGTTCATGGTTCTTAAACTAAAGTTACCTTCACCAGTTAATACTGGCTTCACAAGGGATATTTTCCAGAAACGAAATAGAGAGGTCTGAAGGCTTTCAACCATTAGGATCAAGTCTTCATACATGGACTTGGAACCAATTTTGGGAAAGCACGAAAATGCAACCTTTAGGGATCTGGCCAGTAAGCAAGAAAGCACAAACATGTTCTTTCTAACAACATAGCTGTTTCATCTATTGACATTCCTTAAAATTCCTTAAAAAATGTGTCATTTGATCAATGTGTGGTACTATTATAACCCACGTGCTTGGATTTTTTAGTTGAGTGGCTTATTACCATGTTGAACATGCAAGGCATGAATTTCTTCTTCTCTCCCGATTATAGTATGACGAACCTCTTTAGGAAAATAAAACAACCAAAAAGCCCAATTCCACCAAATGCCAGATGCTGTGTAAAATGTAAATTTTAAAAAACTGCAATGAAAACATATCAAATGTTTAAACTGAGGCATTTTAATATTTCATGTAAAATACTGAATTTCATGGCAGCATGTTGAAAAGTTGGGATGGGGACAAAAAAAGGCAGTAAAAGGAAATGGTACTAAAAAGAAAGCTCAGGGGGAACATTTTGCAACTAATTAGGTTAACTGGCAACAAGTCAGTAACATGAATGGTTATGAAAAGAGTGTCTTAGAGCGGCAGAGTCTTTCTGCATCTACAAATTGTGGTACAATCTCAGAAAAACAAATTAAGCTGGGAAGACTTAAAATATCTCATCTTCAGTAAATAATACCATCAAAAGATTCTAAGAATCTGAAGAAATCTCTGTGCGCAAAAGACAAGGCCAAAAATCCATGCTGGATGCCTGTGATCTTCAGGTCCTCATGTAGCACTACATTAAAAACAGGCATGACTCTGTCATGAAAATCACGGCATGGGCTCAGGAACATTTCCAGAAATCACTGGCTGTGAGCAAAGTTTTTTGTGCCACCCAGAAATGCAGGTTAAAGCTCTTTCATGGAGAGAAGAAGTCATATACACTATATTGCCAAAAGTATTTGCTCATCTGCCTTAAATGTGACATCCCATTTTTAATCCTTTGGTTTTAATATGATGTCAGCCCACCATTGGCAGCTGTAATAGCTTCAGCTCTTCTGGAAAGGGTTTCCACAAGATCCAGGACTGTGTTTGTGGGAATTTTTGACCATTCTTCGAGAAGCATATTTGTGAGGTCAGACACTGATGTTGGATAAGAAGGCCTGACTCGCAGTCCTCACTCAGTGTTCCGTCGGGTTGAGATCAGGACTCTGTGGAGGCCAGTCAAGTTATTCCACACCAAACTCACTCATCCATGTCTATATGGACCTTGCTTTGTGAACTGGTGCACAGTCATGTTGGAACAGGAAGGGACCATCCCCAAAATGTTCCCACAAAGCTGGGAGCATTAAATTGCCAAAAACCCTACTTCAACCTTACTCCATAATTCTCCCTTCACCAAACTTTACACTTAGCACAATGTAGTCTGAAAACTACCATGCAGCTGGTAACCACCAAACCCAAATGCGTTCATTGTATTGCCAGTGTGATTCCTCCCCAGAGAACACGTCTCCACTGCTCTAGAGTCCAGTGGCGGCATGGTTTACATCACTGCATCCAATGCTTTGCATTGTGCTTGGTGATGTAAGGCTTGGATGCAGCTGCTCACCATGGAAACCCATTCCATTAAGCTCTGTACGCACTGCTCTTGAGCTATTTTGAAGGTGGCGACCTCCGTCTCAGACGGAGCAGGTCCTCCTGGTCCGTGATCTCCGGCTCAGGCGGAGCAGGTAACTCGCCCGCCCCGACCTCCGGCTCGGGCTGAGCAGGTGAGTGAGGTGGTGGTGGTGGAAGTGGAGGTTGTTCAGCTGCCCTCCTCCGGGGAACAGGAACGGGTGCAGGCACCTACTGGGCACCAGCCACTCCCACCCGAGGGGTGGGTATGGGTGCGGAGGTAGGTTGTGTCTGTGCCGGCCTCACCCTGGGGACCGGTACGGGTACTGGAGCAGACCAGACACCAGCCACTCCCATACGGTCGAGGGACAACGGTGGGGGCGGCAGCAGTGTCGGAAAGGAACCAATCCGAGCTGCCAGACATTCTATGAGCTGCATCTGGTGCTCAGAACGGTCCTGCAGCTGGTCCCGGCGAAACACCGCCGCCTGCTCCCTCTACGTGGCCGCCAGCGCCTCCCCTGGCTGGCCCGGTCGCTGTTCCGCCACGCCACACTCCTGGGTTTCAGCACCACTATAGAAAGAGGCATGATGGACCTGACCACGTTTCAACACTTTTGAGCATTTTCCTTTTAGTTCTGGTTGTTGTCTTAACACACACATGGACGCGCACATAACAACAACAACAATTCAGGACCCAGTTCCCTCCTTTCATGCAGGGGAGGCATGATGAGCTGATTGAGCTCAGGTGTATCAGCCTCCCCCGCAACCGCGCCACAAGCTACATTTTCTTAGTTTAATACTTGTATGTTTTCTACGTTGCATTGTGAGATTTACAAAAACAGATCTGCATTTTGTTTTTGTTGAAACTTTACACACTGTCCCAAATTTTCCAGAGTTGTAGTTCTATAAAACCTTTTGTGAAAAAACTCGTAAACTGGATGACCTTTAGAAGAGGAGAAACCCACTACACAGGTGAGGGAACGCAGTTTCAGAGGGGATACAGTTAGAGTAGGATAAGAAAGTGTTTGATGTTGACATGCAGTAAGGCAGATGCTGAATTAGGATAACTGATTACAAACTTTAGTTATTCCTTTCACAGTTGTTTCAAAAGAGCTGACTCTGCATCGTCAAAGCGCCAACTTTTCTGATACATTTTCCCACCCCAGTGAAGACTGGGCACAAGTCTCAACACTACTCTAAACACACAAATAAAATATGTGACTTCATAACTAATTCTATGTGGGAACATGCAGGGCGGCATCTTAACACAAAAACAGCCCACCTTAGAAACATCTATAGTTGTACTTTCATCCTTTCAAACATGAACGCACACAACAGAACCGTTCGTCCCGATGGACACATCTCTCGCGTGCTGTTACACAGCACACCCAGTGTCCTGCTCTTACACCATCAGCAACATCAAAAGAAGAATCTATATCCTCCCTTCTGTCTTTTTTTTTCATTTGAGTGACTATGAGCAGCAGTAGCAGCAGCTGCAGCCTCTCTCCCTACTCGTGCTCAGCCAGGGTAAGGCAATAGGTTTAGCAGGCGAGGAGGCGAGGCAGATTTATGGCGGTGGATGTGACCTCTGGGGCCGTAACACGGTGATGGGTGAGTGGCTCTCAACGGTAAGCTACTGGCACTTGACAAAGTGCCCGAAGCAGAATGAATTTACTTCTCTTTTCCTCAATCATCAAGCAGCCACTGCCCTGACCCCCATCCTGAATGCTATAACAAGATCTCCCATCTCACAAGGGCCTGAAAAATTTACTGTCACATCTACTTTTCAATGAGCTCAAGTGAGCACTTCTTTCACCTTCAGCGGAGCAGGTGCCGGTGTAGAGGAGGGCTAACCTGTGTGTTTTATGTGGTGTGTGTGCGTGTGTATGTATGTGTGTGCGTGTGTGTGCGAAGCAAACAAACATACATGAAGAGATTTGTGGACACACATGTAAGCTAGTCCACACATTTGCTCCCTCAATTCACCCCTAAGTTATCCAAAGTTACTCTCTTGTGCATCTCAAACAATAGTATCTAAAAGTAGAAGGTAACAAATAAAGAAAGAAACAAAGACACACAAGGATATACAAACCTTTAATGCTTGTACACACACAAGAAAACTAGTATCCCTACATACACAAGCACAGAATAAGGTTGCCAGACAGGGACACAAAGGGCACTGCTATACGGGTGTCAGTAGACACCTCTACCATTTATATTAGAAGTCAATCTACCTTATCACATCTCTTATACACACACAAGCACACACCGCAGGTATTATGAAGAGTATGTGTTTGCCAGTTTTCATCAGCTTGATGGCAGTACAGTTGGACTTAATGACCCTGATATCTTTTTTATATGCAGTAGATAAATCTTGGTGCACACACTTAAATTTCACCTTTCTTGCACTATACTGTAGTCACTGAGGTGAAATCACAGAGAATGTGACAGCGCTAAAGGCAGACCAAAGCAAAGATTATAATAATAGTGCGGGTACGTCAGGAGCTTCATTACATCAGGTATAAATAACATGCATTGCTTTTTCGTTCTAATTTCGTCTGGTTAACAGTCGAATATATCAATAAATAAATAAACGTACACACAAACATAGGATACACAAAAGATGAAAAGAAGAGCAGAAAAAAGGGTTCACCCTACAAGTGTGCTAAAAAAATATAGGACAACTAAAGAGCAGGTGCACTGGAAGGAAGAAATATACTATGTATGTCTTTGTATGTATACAAACTTTGCACAAACTTAATAGCACTAAATTTCAGTTATTAATGGGAACATTTCAAGTCTCTGTAAAGGATAAAGATAGGACAAATGGCTCTTATCAGTCGGTCTTTGCTGTAGACTTAATCTCAAACTGATGTTGACTTGACTACTGGAAAACACTGACACCGTTGGTCTTTGCTCCAAATCATTTTCATTTCCCTCTTTACAGATTTAATTTCCATTCAATAATGAATTCCCAAACAGAAGAGGTGATGTAAGGGCAAGTTAAAGAGCAGAGCAGCTAGCTAAGGTTCCAGTTCACAGCAGTGTAAGGTTTAAATGGTTACAAATTGGTTTAAATGGCAAACTGTCGATGGATAAAACAGTTACCACACCAATCCATAAACAGTGTATTAGACCCCAAAAAAAAGGTTATGCCTGTGGTTAATTCTCTCAATTTCAGTCTTTAAAATGTCATAACTAATTCAGTCCCTTTTCTTTTATGAGCCCACTCTCACCCACTGGGATAATGTTATCGTGATGAGCCAATAAAAATCAATGATTAAACATGTGTAATTTTCCAGAGACAATGTATTAAAATTTATTGTCTCTCTCTCCCTCTCTCTCTAGCGGGCCATTACATCAGCCCTGGAGCGCCAGACGCTCCGCAGCTTACAACTGAAAATAAAGGACAGCATTAAAAGCTATTCGGTAAGCCACTGTAAAATTGATCAAGCTATAAAAGCAGCTACGTCCTTGCCTCCCTCTGCTGTCCAGCCGCTCCAAACCCAAAGATAGCATTATGATTGTGGAGGAGAGAAGTTGGATAAAGAACCATAGAAAAGAAAGACACTACAACTGAGACACAGAGATTTTTTTCAAAGGTGAAGAAAGCTAGAAAAGGAGATAAGAAGTATGTAAAACAATATATATATATATATATATATATATATATATATATATATGATTGGGAGAGATGAGCTGTGATTTATTTGCTGATTAAATTAAACAGCGCAACTGGCTAGTCGCTATGTTTAACACAGCAAGGCATTCGGTAC
>VUQG01035183.1:0-10362 GCA_015106755.1 Etia nguti
AGAACCTCCTTCCTGATGGAAGTAGTCTGAACAGTTTATGGCTGGGGTGACTGGAGTCCTTGATGATCCTCCCCACTTTCCTCAGGCACCACTTCCTGTAGATGTCCTGGAGGGAGGGAAGCTCACCTCCAATTATCCTTTCCGCACACCGCACCACTCTCTGGAGAGCTTTGCAGGTTGTAAGCGGTGCTGTTGCCGTACCAGGTGGTGATGCATCCTGTGAGGATGCTCTCAATGGCACAGCGATAGAAGGTCCTGAGGATGCGGGGGCTCATGCCGAATCTTTTCATTCTCCTGAGAAAGAAGAGGCGCTGCTGCCCCTTCTTCACTGTTACAACACTGTTACAACCAATGTCACAAGTGACATTGGTTGCTCCTGAACCTCCCACAGTTCAAGTATGAATACATACAGTAAATGATATTTATATAGTGTAAATATCATTTATGATATTTAAAAGGATTATTTTCTCTCTTTGTCTTAAAAAAATGTGTTTATAGGTAAAGACTGTTTTATTGAAGAGTCTTCACCTTACAAATATAAAGCACACATTTTATTTATTACTTCATGTGTGAACTTTATCTCTCCCAGATTAAACAAAGTTGCCATATTCTGTCAAAACCTATGGATGACAGAGGATATAACACTGTACTAGTTCTGCTACTTGAATTCCAAACATAAACTGTTGTCTGAAAATAAAGAATTAAAGAAAAAAATTACATGAAATGTTTATATTTCTAACAGAGAAACCTCAGTGAACAAACTATCATAAGATGAATGCATCATTGAAAACATAAATAAGGAAATTCTTCATCTCAGGCTTTTGTGATGATGATTTGACACGTCCCCCTCCCATCTCCAGACAGGCTAGCTAATGTTAGGTTTGAATAACCTAAAAATCACAGTTTTCCTCTGATAAACAGTTTGATTACATTATCATGTCATTTGAGAGTTTATTCACTAAGAATCTAACAAAGTCCAACATCCACTTCCACACCAGTTTCCATATCAGTTTACAGTGCTGCTTATCAACAGTTCAGCATATCCTCAGCAACTCACCTCAGTATGGCTGAAATTGAAAGTGAGCTTCTATGAGTTGTGTTGAAATTAATCCAGTCATTATCACCTGTAATAATAAAAAATATTCCTGTCAGTTTTGGTGTTAAATCAAAGCCTCAGCAGCAGGTATCATTGCTGGAGACAACAAAGGAAACAGTGACGCTTTTGTCGTTTTCTTCTGGTTGGATGTTTTGAATGTGGTTTCTTCTAGTGTTTGCACTGTGGTGAATTATCTCAGTGGAAAAAGAACAACAACAGCAGCAGTAGCAGTAGCATATTCGCTCTTGGCGGCTGTTTTGTGATCTTCGAGCTCTCCCTGCTGCCTCGCTGGGTGGCCTGTGGCAAAGGGCTACGTGAGGCATCGGTCTGAGAAGGTTCAAGTGGGACACAAAACATCTTGCTTGGATGATTGATCACGTCACAAGCAGGCAAAGTTAACTGCCAGCAGGCTGGAGGAGAAGGAAAACTCTCATGAATTAAAGATGTAAAGTTGGCAGCAGACAGCGTTCTGCACTTGGAGAGGAAGCCTTATGAGGAAGCCTCCTTTTAGCTACCTTCTTTTTGTCTTTTCGGTTAGTTTGTTTGTTTTAACTGTACAGTCAGGCTTTTGTTTACATTTTTTTGAATGAAATAATCTTAATGATGAAAAACAGCTCAAAGCACGAGTAAAACAAACATGAAGTTGTCAGACCTCTTTTTTTCTCCCAGTCCACAATACTAAGGGAGGCTTGATTCATAACATGGTACATCCCAGAGTTTCCGGTTGCACTGCAAATTATCCGACATGGTGATTGAGATGTGGTTGCAGAGCTGTATTAAGACAAATATTCAGTATTTTATGTCTGTAAGTCTTTGCTGTTGGTCACTTTACACTCCCTGGTATCATTGTGTGTTTGTTTGCTTTCTTTCAGGCAGGAGTTCACACGTCTGTTGGTGTAAAAAGCGCGAGTAAGGACGTGTGCAGCTAAAAGCCTCTTCAACCTCTTGTTGGTGCCGTGTATCACTTCAGCATTTAAAGTCTGAGAGGTTTCTAATGCAACTGTAAGGAGTGGGTCTTTAAGTTTCACAGATGTCACCTTTTGCCCTTTTGGTGCATTCTGTTGCCACTGGTTTAGGTATTCCTGGAGAGATAAATATAGTATGTTGATCAAGAATTAACAGCTAACTCAACAAGGCCAATATAAACTCATGTTTAGTATCAGCATGTGTAACATGATGTAACAAAATGTTATTCAATTGTCAATTAACATTGTAACCATTTATTGTAGCCTCAGTTTCCAGTTCTTAGTTGGCAGAAGTTGCACCTGGTGTGGTCTTCTGCTGCTGCTGAGGTGCTCTTCTGCGTACCTTGGCTGTAAAAAGTAATTGATTTGAGTTACTGTTTCCTTCCTATCAGCTCAAAGCAGTCTGTCCATTCTCCTCTGACCTCTGCCATCAACAAGGCATTTTCTCTGAGAACTGCCGGATATTTAAACCATTCTCTGTAAACCTTAGAAATGGTTGTGCATTAAAAAAATCCCAGTAGATTGGCAGCTTTTGAAATACTCACATCAGCCAGTCTGGCATCACAAACCATGCTGCATTCAAAGTCACTTCAAAATTTCCGCAGACCATCTTGACTATATTGGATGTTTTGAGTCCTGACACACGGTGGCAGTGCTGCGCTGGGATCTGTCGGCAACTGATTATTATCTTAGTGATTGAAAATGGAGTCTTAGCGGGCATTATTGTGCTTTTTAAATCCAAAACTCTTCCTTACTTCTTACCCGACTTTCCTTTATTGATGTCATGCATCTGGAGTGGCTGTTTGTACACTGTCTAGTAAAAATCTGAGGACATCAGGTGACGTTAGGATTGGGGACTACACTGACACCTGGTGGGCAGACTCTGAAAAGACAGCAGTTAGCACAAACAATCAAACAGCTTAAACAACATGACAAAGGAGGCCACGCTACAGTGTGATTGCACAAAATCCTTTATTTCAAGGATCCAAGAGCACATTTCGACACATGGCAGACTGCATTTTTTTATTTTTTAAACACATGTTAGCACACAACTACAACTTCCAGTGATTTAAAAAAAACCAAACAAACAGCAAAATAAAGTCTGCGTGCATTAAAAACAGCACAGGGAGAGTTTGGTTTAATTTAAACTTAAATTTAAAAAAAAAGAAAGATGAAATCTGTGGACAAAGTGGATTTTAACAAGTGAAACGAGTGACTTTAAAGTCTCCAAATGCTGAGAGCAGAGCAGGTCTTTGCTCATCGTTATGGCACCATACTGCTTTGAGCTAACGTGTCTTCAAAGATGACATATAGATAAAACACACTGAGACTCTTAGGGACAATATTCATATGACAAGGAATCATAAAATGCTTTTCTTAAAAACTACTTTCAGTGCAAGAGCTTTTCAGAGCTGTGATTTCAAAGCAGTGCTTGAACAACACCATCATAAACACATCATATACACACACACACAATTAGTTTTTCAGGTTGTAAATAGCCTTGAGATTTCATAAAGTTTTTTTTTCCTTCCATACAGCGTATCAGCGTATGATCTGACTACTGATTTTAAATTATCTGTTCATAATAAAAATCTGATCATTATCTGATCATAAGAAAAAGTCAGTAAGAATAGGAAAAAAACAAAAAAACCGAAGAGGCAAATCCATAAATGCGCTTCGATTTTTTTAGCTTCGTGGTTCACACGAGACATTCAACAACAGAGTGCCTCATTTGGTTTCTGAGTCGGTGCTAAATGCTGTCCCGTCTGCCCTCCAGCTGCTCTGAATATCTCCGTTCATGTCATGTCACCACTGAGCTAATAAATGTCAAAACACAAAGCTAAAATAATGACGTTGTTCCCTGCCACATTATACGCACCAAGAGAAAACCTGTCAGTGTGTCTTGAAACTGCTCTCTTAAGGCGCAACAATGCCTTTCAGCTAGTTAGCGAGCAGCCACAGGAAGACCACATCCTCAAGTGAAGCCAAAACCAGTTCAACTGATGTCTAAACTAAATATGTATAATTATGCATAATTAAATATTTGGACTGATCCTGATTTAAAAAGCTTCACCAAGAGTACTAAAACTGCATGGAGAATACAAACAGCAAAAGGCTATTTATGCCCAAAATGCTGACTTTAAGTAAATGTTCTGAAATTTTGTTAAACAACACAATGTAAAATGTTCAATTTAATGGAATTTACTCAAATGAAATTTATGCGATTAGTATACATTCAGTTTATACCAAGCACATTCCTCAATTAAGTAAATAAACTCTTTATTTTATATATTTCAGTTGGATTCCATTAAAAATTAATGCTTCGTGTTTATGAGGTCAAAGAATCAACTTTCCACACATGGTTGTTATTTGTTTTTTTTATTTCATCACAAACTTTCGTCGATGTGAGTCAACACGACAGAAAAGCTTTCCTTGTTTCCTCCTCTATCACGTTATGCATGATTTAACATTTCTTGGGAAGCTTTTATTACGGTTACAGTAACATAATGTGTTAACATAACGTTGTACTCCACTGTGTGGGTGAGGAGGTGAATTCGCAGTGAGGGAGCGGAGAAAGGAGAAACAAACGAGGCGCTGATTAACAGCGGCGAAGACTCTCACACTGAGCTGAAAGGAAACTAGGGCAACTGAAACAGGTGAGTAACTCCAGGACATTTTTTATATTGATTGTCTTTATCTTGTTGTTATTAACTATTTCACTAATTCAGTACATTTATGTTTTAATTTTACAAAGTTGGGAAAGCAATGTTTAAGTCAGGTGTTACACTTTACATGTCCGTGAGTCCTGTAGGGTCCACTTGGCTCAATTTCATCATAAGATAGTGAGTGTTAGGCTCTGCCCACCAGTTTTTAGTGACTTCTTTACATTATAATACATCAGCTATTAATGTGCAGACTTCAGAGAATTAAAACATAATCATAGCTTTACAGATTAAAGATTCCTAGTTATTCCTCACTGTGAGGATTACAGCTATTAGAGCGTATTAATTTTACGCTTGTATCAGATGCATTAAATCGACATGTCACAATTACATTTCTTACAACTGAATAGAGGTTTTTATTCTTACACTGTTACAGATAAAAATAAGTTTTTAGCTTTAACTGCTGCAAAATTAGTATTGTGCATTGTCCATACTGAGTGCCCACCAAGGTGTTTTGTCCTACCACCACACAAAAATATTTTTTTTAAGTATGTTTTAATTGCCCTGAACTTAAAATACACTTCTTTTTTTTTTTTTTATCAAACAGCCAAAATCAACAGGAAAATGCACAAATTTTTATCAAGAAAAGTAACACAGACTTGTACGTAATCATGTCGTGCCAAGTGGATTTAAAATGAAGGGGGTTATTGGGGGGCACTGGTATCCCATATTCCGAAAGGCTACTGCAGAGTCTCCCCTCTTTCCTGTCTACGCTACTGTCCTGTCCAAAACAAAGGAGAAAATGCCCCCCCCTAAATCTATATATATAAAATTTCTAACCTGTACAGACTCACAGTCATTGGAGCCCGACAAACACCAATATTTGGCGATTTAAAATTTCGATACAGCGGCTGTTTTTTTTCTTCTTTCAGACACAAAAACATAAACAGATTTTCTTAACATTTATTTATGAGTTTTTACTAAGAATATGATAATGCAGTTTAAAAATAAGCTGATTGCTGGTTTACTGTCTTCCAAACTCGAATTACAAACAAGAATGTTGCAGAGTGCCCTCTGGTGGACAAACTCTGCAAGCTTAACACTCATAGGATGGCTGAAGGGTGTTTCTTATTTAATTTTCATTTACGGGTTGTTTTAAATACCGATACCAGGTAATATCAGCCCTGCGATCAATCGGTCGGGCACTAACCAAAAATCCTGATGGTTTCACAGACACTTTCTATCGTGTGTAAGAAAAACGTCTGCTGTAATTTTCATTTTCCTTTTGCTTCACAATTTAATGTCACGCCTCAAAATTCATGTTTTGCACATTTTGCAAAGAGGAATGAGGAAAGGGAAAAAATGCTACTGTCTGTGAAGTTTCTGGATTTAACCTAGGGCTGTCACATTTTCTGATAAGAATATTTTCGTGATGCAAGTAAGCAAATCTTGTTTTTGTTTACTGTGTGTTGTCCAAATCAACATAAAACACATACAAAAACAACAGTTGCACCATCATTCATGACACAATATAAAATATTTAAATATTGTGGTTATCAGCAGACAGCCCCAGTTTAACCCTCTGATCGTGCAGACATATTGATTACTATCGCTTTAATAACTTCTTCAGTTCCAGTTAATCTGACATGACATGAACGCAGTGGGCTGTAAGCTTTGACGTCCCTCTGACGGCAGCACGAGTCATGTTTCTGACCTGTTTTATTGAAGAGGAAGATTGTCTGTACAGTAGCATCAAAGAAAATCAGTAAACTGCCTTCAGAACAGCTGGATCACAGTCTCAGTGAGCGAGACATTTTCAAACATTACACAAACAGCAGGGTCAACAAGGGCTTTACGTGAAGAAATCCCAGCCAGTTTAGCTCTAATACTGCTAATTAATGTGCACCAGGGTTTAAAGTGTGGAAGTCAGTCAGTCAGTGCTAAACCACCTACAAGTTCTCACTTTAGATATGAGAATAAAATACTTTCTCAATCACGCCACAGCGATTTTGTTTCACCTTCCTCTTTTTAGTTATTCCACTTAGAGGACATAAACGATCGAGAGTCTGACAGGCTGAAAGGCATTAACGGGAGATTTTCATACTGTCTCCGGTGAGGAAACAACCAAAAAATGCTCTTTGATGTTTGATTTCAGCACCGCTGATCGACAAATCAGACCATCCACGCCAGTGCACGACATCGCTGTAAACTTCAAAAAGGCAAAAATGCAGCATTAGGGTGAACCGATAAAACCTGTCCGACTGATAGTCCTCTCTGATCTTAAAAGGAACCCAGATTATGAAGTCGTGTAGAGCTTGTGATGTCATCTCGTGCCTTCGTTTTGTGAAAACTGGAAAAGTCCTTCCACTAATAGGCTGCCATGTTGTTTAAAGTTACAGTGCACTCTGGGTAGAGACATTTAATGGTCCCTACAGCAAGATAGACCCTTTTTGTACAACATGAAGACAACCACTGTAATAATCCTCTACGTTTCTTATATCACGTCCATGTGTCTAAACCCCTCTCCCCTTACTGATCATGGCTGAGTCTGGCTCTGCTGGACGTTTCTTCCTGCTAAAAGGGAGTTTTTCCTTCCCACTGTCATCAAGTGCTTGCTCATAGAGGGTCATCGGATTGTTGAGTTTTCTGTGTATTATTGTAGGGTCTCTACCTTACAATATAAACCCCTTGAGGCAACTGCTGTTGTGATGTGGTGCTATTGAACTGAATCAACTTTATTTTATTCGCACCAAAGCACCGGAAATGATATCACAGTGGTTCATCCTTCGTGTAATTTTGGGCTGAATGCATTAAACATGTAAACTAACGGCAGCCTTTGTAGGTCAAAATATACCTGAAACATTTAGGATTTGCTTGATCAGCAGAAAACATTAAGGCCAATAAGCTGAAATAGTCGGGGTTCCTTTTAACCTTTCTCCATATATTTTAAAAGACAAAGAAAATCTCATTTAAAACAACATCAACAGGAAAGAAATGCTTATTTTTCAATATGTAGCACCAGGGAAAAAAACCCTACTAACCCCACAGTTGATCTACATCTAGGTGACAAAACGAACACTGATGTTTAAATAATCTGTTTGTTTCTCTGATCTGACGTCACAGCGTTTTCCATAAACGAATGGCTCAAAATATTTGTATTCAAATATACTGTAGATTGTATATGATTAAAGTCTCCACCAGTGGTTTTTAATGTTTCAAATGACTCCTTGTGACCAGTTTTCTAAGCACACCACACCATGAGCTTTAAGCTAAAATGTTTCCTACTTTAAAGGCAGCTGTTGGTTTGAGTTTGCTGAGAAAAATGCAGTTAAAGTCGAGCTGCAGACTCAAGGCTTTACAGGAGATTTGTTGTTTGTTTTTTTTTTTTGTCATAGCATCATTAAGGTTGTGATAAATTAACTCTCACAGGATTTAAAAACTTTAACCTTCACGTGACCCAACACCATGTCATAAAAATGTTTCCTGGATTCGCCAGTCTATTTTCCTACAACGTTTCATAGTTTTGACAGGATTATTCACTAGTCTGGCAAAGATCGTGGAAGGCATGTTTTGTTCTATGTTCGAATTCGATGCTTTGATTTGATCTGATCTTCTAATCACTTCACTGTTTTGAAAACCATTTTTGAGACATTTCAGTCATGAGAAATATTTTGAGTGTTTCTCCACAAAATCCACCCACTTCAAAGCAACTTTGTTGCTATAAGACACCGTCTGCAATCAGTCTGCAACTGAATGGGGTCAAGTTGGCAATTACATCCAATCTGCAAATCACTGACAAAAAGTTCTTCAGGATTGTTACTGAATTACATTATTTTAATTTTACTTATTTATTGGACCTTTTTCATTAATAAACAATTTATTCTGTTTATGATTTTTTTTGTCTTTTTATTGTATTTTATCTGACCTCAGTTTGTATATCTTTATTTATTATTTCATCTATTTTATGACATACTTTCATCATGTCTAAAGACCATTTAAATTTTCAGTTTTAATTTCAGTTTTACTTAATCTGTTGCCTTTTTAAAATTGCAAGCTAATGTCTTATTACTTTCCCTTATGTCTTATTACCAGCTTGTCATTCATCAATCAAGTACATTAAACTGCACTGAGCTGCATGAAAGACACTATACAAATAAAGATTCGTTTACTGATTGATGTTGCTTCATGCAGCATATGTATATATTTTATTTTTTATTAATGCTCAGCGTGTAAGTTTTGGTCCTTCTCAACTACCATAGAGATTGCGTCTCAAACCTCATGCTCAAAGTGTTTGCCTGTATTTTTTTATTACTTGAATATTTGTATTTATTTCTATATTTTTCAAGATATTTGCATGAATATAAAGTGGTAATCAAAAAGGTTTTCATAGAAACAAGCAGGATAGATTTTATCACACTCAAGTTAACGGAAGTTAGGTTAATGGATACAGTATATTATTACAACTATAAAAGTGTGTGTGTGTGATTAGCTGTTATGCTTCTTAAGCACCTCTAATTAGTGTAACTGAAGCTCCGACATATTATAACAGAGCTCTTAACATTAAAAAGTGACATATAAACAAAACTGAACTGAAATGAGCGCAATTAATAAACCCACTAAGTCATTTTAATCAGGAAAAACAGCTCGGTGGTTTGAGGGTTAAAGTCTTTTAAACTTGAAGAGCATTTCAGACTGAACTTAAACCAACAGCTGGGTGTGCATACAGTTTAAAAAAATGGCCGGCAGTACTTGAATAGTTCAGTTTTCACATTATGTGCCACTAAAACTGGCTTTTTTGTTGACGTTTGGAATTTTGAGCACCAAAGAGAGATAATAAAGATAAAAAAGTGCGGTAATTGAGTGTAATTGCGTCTTCCACTTATTTTCTGTTCGATTAACTGTTCATACACTGGTCAGAAAGTGATGAGTTTTGGCTTGACAGCAAAAATCCAGTTGCAGTCAGCTGAGTCAGCAAACTGGAAAAGACCCTGACAGATCGTCAGGACCACATGTTTGAACCAGATGTGGACACTTTCAGAGACAGCTCGTCCTCTTCCTCTACCAGAGGAGGTCTGAGGTTTTCTGAGCAGCACAGTTGAGATTAAACAAATGCTATTAAAGAGAACCTGATCTGAAGTCTTTTTGTTTGCATCCTTATAAAATCATGATTGTCACATGCAGACAAAGTCTGTTTTTCCTCTTCTCTTTCCTGCTCTACCTTCTCAGAGGAAAAAATCAGATTTCTGGGAGTCCTGGAGGGCGGAAAGTCCATCTGGGCACGGGACGGGGATGTCACCTGTGGCCTCTGCGTTCCCATTGGACATCAGACACGTCCTAACGTACGCCGTGCTGGCGGCTCCAAGGAGGCAACCATTCTCCAGCTGAGAAACAACACAACAGGGTCACACTGAAAGAAAAACACACTCATTTCTGGGAAAATGGGCACAGTTTTAGAAAAAATGTATCTCTCCCCCAAAAACCAATAACAAAACTAAAAAACTGTCAAATTTCCAAAAGATGAACTAATTTCTGAGAGAACTGGCAGATTTCCAAGAAAAAACTGTCTCCAAGAAAAAAAAAAAAAAAAAAAAAAAAAAAATAAAAAAAAAAAAAAAAAAAAAAAAAAAAAAAAAAAAAA
>VUQG01035183.1:17010-29284 GCA_015106755.1 Etia nguti
ATATGAGGGTAATCAGGGGAAATGGACACAGCTGGATTATGAGACACAGGTGAAGCTAATCAAAGACAATGCATCTGGGGAGGAAGTAAAATTAAACACAAGATGCTAGAGACAAGAAAGTATCAAAATAAAAGAGGAAGTGAGAACTATAACTGAATGGGGAACTGTACACTAAAGACGACAAGACAGGAAACACAGAGGGAACAAATTACACTCTAAAATTAAGAGTAAATTATAATAGAAACTAAAGACCCCCAAATACTCCAGAAAACATAAAAATGAATAAACAAAACTAAAACACCAAACAAAGAATTCATCAGTGCTCAAATGTTCAAAAACCCACAATCAGACCTAGGATGATTACAATCTGCCCCGCCAATATATCGATATAAGCCACTGGCTGATATATTGGTATTGACGTTTCGAAGGTGTGATAAACAAAAATTTAAGTAAAGTAAAGTGGCGACAGGAGCAACATCCTTTAAGTATATTATACTGTAAGTGTCAGTGCTGCATAGTTTACCAGAGAGCACTCTGGTAAACTATGCAAGTGGGAACGTGTTTTGAACTGTCACGGTCCTGGGTCGGTGACCCAGTGTTTTTTGTATTATTGTTATTATTTCATGATTCCTTCTTTGGATATAACTTCTAGTGTTCCGAGTTCTGTTTTCTATTGCCGTTTCGAGGTTTAGTTCTCTGCCCAGTCTGTTTCCTGTTTTACTTTGAAGGTCTGTGTCTCATGTTAGTGTATTCTGTTTTGCATCCTTTTCTCGTCTTGCCCAATTAGTTCCAGCTGTGTTGCCTCCTGTTCCTCGGTCCCTCATGTTCCTACCTGTGTATTTATAGTGTGTCCTCCAGTGCTCGTCGTCGCTTCGTCCCTCATTTTTCACTGTGTGTTCCGTTTGCCCGCCTGTTAGTTTATTTGCTTTCTCAGTTTAGTTCGTTTTCTGTTCAGTCTGCAATCTCCCAATAAAGCCAAGTGTTTTGAGTTCACATTTGCCTCCGTGAGTCCTGCTCTTGGGTCCACCATTCCTGCCTGCCTTCACACAGCCGTGACAGGAACGCTACAAACAACCAGCTGATCTGAGCGGAGTCGGGCAGAGTGTAAACAAGCAAATTAAAAAAATGCACATATTAATGTTGGGGAAATCTGTTCATGTTTTGTGCATCTGAAAGAAAAAAATATCACCAAATAAAGGTGATGGTATTTGTATTGGTATCGGTCTTAAAACTTCTGTATCGGTCAGGCATCAACTTTTCTCTTTTACTCCTCAGAGAAACGTCATTTTTACGTCAAATGAAAGGGGACACAGACAGAATACATATACTATATCTACTTTGTGACATCAAATAACAGAGCCAGCATCATCTGCGTCTTCACTGAGGACTAATAAGATACATAAGCTAATGTAATGTCTTTTTTTTTTTTTTCATGGTAAATAAAAAGACGCACAGATTTGGTGGAGATCAGTTTGTACTATGCCAACAGAAACCCTGAACTTCGCAGATGTACAGATGTTTTAAGAAATCCTGAACAGGGTTTGCAGTCTCGGTCAAACACGTTTGTGTGGTTTTTTTTTGTGGTTTTTTTAAAAAATGTAAACAAAATGAATCATCTGCTTTCTTCCTCCAAATCAGCAAAAGGGAAAACGTGAAACCATCCTACACAGTTTATCTGCTCCTATTCTCATTATGAGTGAATTTTTGTGTTCTGGGTTTATGACACAGGGTCTATGATATAGAAGTGATTTATGGAAACCTCGCCTCCCATCTGTGTTCATCAGAGCATGCTGAACGTGCATCTCTGCGTTTCTAAATGCATAAGCATACATCTCCCTTTCTGTATGCATGAGTAAATGCACACAGCACGTATGTGTATGTGAGATGTGCCTGGTGGCGGTGATGCGTTGCTCGGCACCATGGTTACACGTAACCGGGTCATCCGGTACACGAGGCAAGTAGGACACTTGACTCTGGCTCCTCATCCATGAGCGCCTGTTTGTGAGCTACATGTGTTTGAAATGTAATGAGCCACACGTGAGGTCAGCAAACTCTGACTCAGATTACAGATTATAGATCATAGAGGAGATTATGCACTGACTCTAATGGGACATTTTCTGTCCTATATGTTTCCTGTGTGCCTACAACGGATTTCTCAGGAATGGCCAGATGTGATGTGCATTAAACTTGACCCGCAGCGATTTAAAAGGTTATTTATAAGTTGGAAAATAATCACAAGAACACTCTCATCCTCTGAGTCACATATGGGCAACTATTTTGCCATAGGACAAATCTCAACCCAACCTACAACATGCTTAAAAGGAAAACAAAATCAGGCATTTTCCTCCATATAAAAGACCTGAATGCCCACCAAAGAAGTTATGACCTTCCACTAAAGTAAGGTCAGAACTTCTTAAGCTTAAAATTAATCTTGACATTAAAAGTAAAATCCACAGACTTCTGTTAACTCAGCTAAAACAGACTCTTTGTTTTAACTACATGTGGACCAGTTTGTAGTCTTCCTCCAAAGACCCAGTTTGTACCAGAAAGAAACTCTCTAATCTGTCACTTTCTTGTATACATTAATTAAACATCATATATCTCCTGTTTGATAATACATAACAAATCAAATATCAGCTGCCTCCTCACTAAGTCCACCCTTAGTCCCTCGATCACAATTAAGTACTAGCCAGGTACTGATAATCAAATCTGCACATATGTGCACCTCTATAGAAGAAGTTGGGGCAGTTTGCTGGTCTGGAGCGTTCAGGTGTGTGTTAACACAGTGACACAATCCTCCGAGCAGTGGACGTCCCAGTAAATTCACTCCACGGTGACCGTCCAATGCTAAGAGGAACTTCAAAAAAACCCAAGAGCTACATCTCAGACTCTGCAAACAAACCACAATACTTCTGGAACAATGTCCTTTGGACAGATTATACCAGCCCAGTGGAGATGTTTGAACATAACAGACAAAGCCAAACTTGGCTTATCAGTACAAACACCTCATACCAGCTGTCAGAGCGGTGGGGTGTTGATTTGGGCTTGCCTTGCAGCCACAGGACCTTGACAGCTTGCAGTCATTGAGTCGACCATGAACTCCTCTGTATACCAAAGTATTCTAGAGTCTAAGTCTGAGGACATCTGTCTGACAGCTAAAGCTTGGACCAAACTGGGTCATGCAACAGGACAATGATCCAAGCACAGCAGCAAATCTACAACAGAAGGACCGAAAAAGAAAAGAATGAAGGTGATGAAATGGCCCAGACTTCAACCTGACTGAAATGCTGTGGTGGGACCTTAAAAGAGCTGTGCATGAACCTCAGTGAACTGAAGCAACACTGTAAAGAAGAGTGGGCTAAAATTCCTCCACATAAACGTGAGAAACTGATAAAGTCATACAGAAACAATTACTTCAACTTATTGCTGCTAAAGGTAGTTCTACAAGCTGCTGAACCATGGGGTGTACTCAGCTTTTCACATAGTTTTTGTACTTTGTCGCCATGAAGGCTGGTGTTATGTTCCCGGGGTTTTTGTGCTGCGTTGAGTTTTGGATTCTTGTGTTTTTACTGAGTTTTTGTTCAAGTTTTTGCCTCCTGCCTCTTCACTGTAATGTTTTTGTTTTCTCTCCACATTTCACTGATACTGTTCTTTTAATTATTTCCTGTTTTCCATTCATTTTGGTTTTACTTCCTGAACTTTTCCCTCCTTTCTGATCGTCAGCCCCGCCCTCGCTGCTGCAGAGCTCTGCTCTCCCCCGTGTATCGTTGTTCAGTCAGACCTGTGTATTTTTACAGTCTTGACCTACACCTTGCAATGTAGTTGTGGTCTTTTGCTTACTTTAAGTCAGGCCTCTTTCTATATTTAATTCCGGTACTTCCAGTCATTTGCACCAGTAACCTTTTGGGTGAATGCTCTAGAGAAGCGTACAGAATGTAGAACAGTTGTGACTTACTACGGACGTGATTTTCGGCGCAGTACAGCATGTCAGCAGCGTGGATGAACTGGTATCCTGAACCTCGCACTCTCAGCTCCGCCTCGGTGTATCCCAGAACTATCTTACCCCTGAAAAAAACCCCAAAACAACAAGTGTAAACAAAATTGTTTAATAATCAGAATAAATAATCATGTTTTCCCGTGCTATGACGTACTTTGCATCGCACGCCATGGGTGTGAAGTCCAGCTTGTGTTTGGTCCTGAAGATCATGTTCCGCGTCCTGATTTCCAGGATGGCTGGAGGCTGGAGGGGCGTGGCAATGGCAAAGAGCGCTAGCTGGGGCGGCGCGGTTCGGTCGCCATCGCACTGCTGCCGGCTCTGGCCAAGAAGGAACTTCAGCCGGCCCTGGATGTTCAGCGCCTGAGAAGGTTTGACAGTGTTAAAATCCTGGTGGTTAAGTCATTAAATCCGAGGCATTAACTTCATCTCCGTGAAGGCAGTGAGACAAATGAGAGAGCCCAGAGTGGTTCCTGCTAAGATCGAGCTTTCTCAGCAGACACATAAGTGCTGCTTCCTCTCTCCCTGTCAAGCACCATCAGTCTTATTTACCCTGCTGGGTGATATAGAGAGCAGAAACCACTTCAGGATACACTGTAAACACAGTCACATGACTCTGAGCAGTATTGACGTGAATGTTACAGGAAGTTTTTAAAGGTCTTGTTGAGAAAATAAGACTCCTTATTGTCATCTGTCAGCAGGGTAGCAGGACTCATAAACTAACCAGTAGAAAACAGAAGTGACATGTTCTGTAATATTAAACTTCAGCCTTTTGATCTGAAGTTATTTAAAGACCCATCCATGTGTAATGGGGGTTAATGCAGAGGTAGACCACAAAATAATCCTTTATTGTCTGGTTAAAAAGGCAATGAAACACAATGTCAGAAAGCTAAACAAACCAGGAACACGAGGAACAACATAGGGTAAGAGACAAAGGAAAAGGAAAAGACAGGGCTGTATGCACAAACAGGGGTGTCAGGTGATTAGAGAGCTCTATGAGCTGGGGAGGAAACACAGGAAGCAATCAAACCCAGGAGCAATAAATGTCCCCAAAATTGGTTCCCACGCAAAATTATGGTTGAATTTATGAAATGTGTGTATTTACTTTCTTCTCAAAACAATGAGTATGTTAGTAAATCCGCTTCACTGGGAACCAATGGCCTTGTGCAATCTCCAAACTACCCGTATACTGCCCCGCCCCCATTTCTCAGTTAGCCGTTGCAGCAAATATCTGGCAGTTCACAATGCAACTTTATTCACGCAACAAATGTGAAGTAAAACTTTGCAACTGAGAAATGGAAAGATCAGTAGAAAGAGTCCCTAACTTAAAAGAATAACGGATATGATAAAAACAGCATGAAGAGGAGGAGCTTGAGTGAAGAAGGGTTCCAAAGCAGCTTGCAGAGATAACAACAGCAACTGTGGTCAGTGCCACATGTGTTGGTTAGATAGCAAACAGAAGGTTTGAACTGCAGGTGGGTGGGGGCATCTTAGAGCTTCTCCCTAACATCCAAATATTAGGGACAAGTCCTAAAGATGAGGTTTTTAAAGCAACATCCAGCAATAAGTTGATGATGTAAACTTTAATGTGTTGTTTACATGTTTTGTTGTCACCTGGATCCACCTCCATCCTTCATATCTAAAGGTTTCTGATAGTGGAAGTTCAGTAAATATCACAGAAGCCTCAGGGAGACTGTAACAGAACAGACTGGTTGGATCAGCAGCCCGCAGGGAGGTTTTTACAGGCTCACAAAAACCTGAAAACACTTTCTCCTGTCTGCTGTCCTTTTCTCACCCTGCTGCATCTCATGTGAAGACCCCTCCTCCCCGTCCTCCTCCTCCTCCTCTGTTAGCTCTTGTTAATTGACCTCGGTGGGTTTCAGAGCCTGCGGCCGTGATGTCAGGAATCTAGCCCCGAATAGCAGGAGGGATTACAGAAAACAAAGCCATAGCAACCAGTAGACCGAAGCAGAAACCTGGCTTACCGCTCACGCAAATGCACGTGTGAGAGGGAGGACTGAGAGAGGCCGGTTCAAACCCCCCACATGTCCTGCTGAAGTACCTTGGAGCAAGACAACCAACACCTTTAGCTCTCTCCTGCCTGTGCAAGCCTTCAGGTGTTTTGTGGAACAATAATACATTTTTTTTATCAGAGAGAAGAAGCTGCCCTCACCTCCGCTCCAATCTACATTTTTCATTTATTTATTAAAATATTATTTTTGTAACTTTTAACTTAAAAGCCCTAAAAATCTCCACCACTCGACCACGTTATGCTTTTCTTGGTTGGAGCGGCAGTGGCCTGTCTGAAGCATCCACCCTGACTGAGCAAGTTTTCTCCCAGAGCTGCTCTCACCTGCTGTGGGTGGTGGCGGGGATTAAGGGTGTTTTTTTCCCCCACGACCCCGAGGTTCTCCTGAGGAGGATTATGGGAGTAAATGGTAGCTTCTGATCGCCGATGGTGATCGCTGAGGTGGCACGCCATACTGCTGGCAGTACAGTAAAGGGTGTAGCGGTGCGCAAAAGTCACAGCTCAGTGTGAACCTTAAAGCTTGTTTTTTTTAGAACCAGCAGAAACCCCCAAAACTGTCCATAATTATTTCTGTAAAGATGCAGAACACTGCATAATAAGACTCTGTGGGCTGTCTGCTTGCAGTTATAGAAAAAAATAAAAGGAAAAATCTGGAAAGACAAATCTGCATCATTCACATGACGAAA
The DNA here is from genome assembly GCA_015106755.1 of Etia nguti. Taxonomy (NCBI): domain Eukaryota; kingdom Metazoa; phylum Chordata; class Actinopteri; order Cichliformes; family Cichlidae; genus Etia; species Etia nguti. The sequence continues at coordinate 23,720 of VUQG01035183.1, forward strand.
TTACCGTATTTTTCGGACCATAAGGCGCACCGGATTATAAGGCGCGTTAAGCGAAACAAAACAGTCAGATAATTCAAACTTTACTCAACTCATTCTTCGTGCTTCCTCCACTTCCGTACCATTGATTCATTAATGTTGAATTTTCTCGCAGCTGCTCTATTCCCATGTTGTTACAGTACACTTTTATCGAGTGGAAAAAGTTAGCGTTGATCCTCCAGCTTCACTGTGCTAATGTTAAGCTAACATAGCTGTGTCGCTAGCGAACACGTAGCACATCATTATATACCAGCTAGTCCAACTTCAGTAACCCTACAAACATCACTGCTGTTTAGTTTTCTGTCTTCATTTATGTTGGAAGTGATAGCAAAGCTGTACGTTTTAATTTTCTCAGAAATCTCTCAGTCAGAACATGCTATATCATGTTTAGGTGGAAACTAGCGAGCTAACAGACAGAGTTTTGGACCCAGATTACTCCACGAGGCTCCTGACTAAAGTAGCCGTAATGCTCCGACAATCCATCAAGCGGTGCGGCTTCGTAGCTTACCAAAGTCGTACTAAAACATTTTTGACAGATTTTTGAGCGCCGTGTATCACAGAAAATCGTTTCGAAGTCAGTAAGCACAACCAGAATCCATACATAAGGCACACTGTAGATTTTTGAGAAAATTAAAGGATTTTAAGTGCGCCTTATAGTGCAGAAAATACGGTAACAATTAAAGTACAAAAACTTTTTTTATGTGCACCATTAACTAACAGGCCTCAAAACACATTTTTAACATGTTTATTTAAAAATCCTTTCTGCAGCAGGTGGGTGGAGCTTGTATGCCTGCTCTCTATGAGGTCACACTTATCCATGAATAGAAAAAAATGCCTGAAAGTGAGTGTTTTCCAGTTATCTGAAACACAGGCTTTTGTTCACATTCAATATAAACATCTAACACTGGAAAGAGAGAAAATAAAGTGAAGATGTTCACTTTTATCTGTTTCCTTGTTAAATTGTTAAAATCTAAAGAATAAAATAAAAAGCATCTCTCACCAAAAAGCCGAAGGAATTGTCCAACAAACAGCGGAAGCGGCAGACGAAACTTCGCTCCAGGAAGGATGAGTTTTCAGGGGGAAGCTGTTCGGGATTGTAGCTCACCAGGCAGGAAGAGGTCGACACCGATTCCCCATCTGAGAACGATATTTTTAAACGATATTTTTACCGTGTGTGTGTGTGTGTGTGTATTTATACACAGTCACTGTAAAAAGAACGTACACCCTCTGTCAGTTCTAAGGTTTTATCAGGACATAATGAAATAATCTTTTCCATATGACTTTATCAGTCTCTCAGTGGATCCATTTTGCCCAGTCTCCATTCAATTCTTGAGTTCACTGAGGTTTGCAGGCTTTTGTTTATGCACAGCTCTTAACTGTGTGACTGTAAAACAAGCCCAAATCAAACAATTTCAAGTCCATCACTCTACACTGAGTGACTGTTCAACTAAGACTGATATACCTCCATGTGTGTGTGCTGTGAAATCAACTGAGTTGTGGTTTAGTGGCTGATGTGCAGTCTTCTGTGTGTTTTCCTGTGTGTGGGTGCACTATAACATTTAGAACAACTCTCGAGAGGGTTTAGTCAAAGGTCACCTCTTCTGGCCTCTCTGTGACCTTGGTTCAGCGGAAACCAGCACATCTCCTCTCTCTCGACTGGATTTGATCTTTGAGCGCTACAGTTTTTACAAAAATAAACCATCGGCCTTTCAGTGATTCATAACAACACCACACTGAGCCAGTACATGCACAGCTGAAATAACATTTACACAAAAGTCTTTTTGTATATGTTATTTATTTTTGCCGGGAGATTTATAATTCTAATTGGACCACAATTACCAAATTTAATTGGGGCCATTTGTAATGCAGTTTTAAACCAATAGATATATAACTGAAGAAGGCACATTTGGCGTGTGTTATGTGTTTCTGTTGCCGCTAACTTGGCCTGATTATGAGCTATGATCTATACTCAAAGCCAAACTTTTGTGGTGCTTTAATCAACAAAACCCAAAACTAAGAAAAAGGGAGTGACTATTCACAGGGGGAAAGTTGTTCTATGATTCTTTAATTTAATTTGAAACATCCCAATCAGAAATCCCTCATTTGATCTGACTTAATGTTAAGTGAGAGTCCTGATATTATGAGCCAGATATAGTAAACTGAGAAAAAAAGCATGTGGGCACAATACTCAAATAATGCTGATAGGTGTGGTTAGTTTTATGAGTGATTAACAAAAGTTACGCTGTTTTCTAAACACAGGAGCAGTCAGTTAATTTCATTAGCAAGTGCAAAAAACAAAACAATTAGTAAACTGTGTGTCATAAACATTAGTAAATCAGTCTGCATGTTTGATTTAAATATTCTCCTCCCTAGAAATGCATGCAACAGAGTCAGCAATCTCATCGCTGTGCTTTCTTTTTAAATATAGAGAGAACCCTGGTTAGGTTGGCACAACTTGTTAGTAAATCTGGCCCTAAGTTAGGCTAATGTTGGTTTCTGTTAGACAGAGAGAAAAAAAAATAAAGATGTGTACATTAGAGCCTGACTGATATATTGGACGATATTAGCTATTTGCTGATATGTCAGTATTGGCATTTACAACGGCTGATAAATAAAAATTAAAAAAATAAAGAAGCCATGGGTAAAAACCCTTAAACTCTCTTATGTGTCATATATAGTCCTATTATCTTAGTAAACAATAATCATAATCATGAAAAATGTAACAAATATTAGGGAAAAGAATATCGGCCTGTATTTTTAAATCACCAAATATCAGTATTGGTGTTAAAAATCCTATACTGGCTCTAGTACAGGATATATCTGTTGATGTTTAGGGTTTTACTTTACCTTCCTTTTTACTTTATTTTTGTGCTCTTTATTGACATATTGTGTTTTATGTATTGAGTTATTCTGCTTTATTTAATCCATGCTGTTATAAGTTGGGTCATACAAGAATTTCACAACTTTGGGGATAAATAAAGTTTCTCTTATCTCGTGACGGCTGCTCAGAGAAGTCCCTCTGGATCAGGTTTACTGCCTTGCTAACAAGAACACTTTCATCACTCTGGCCTAGTCTTAGGCTTTATTTTACCCTCTCTACTCTAGTTTACTGAACCAGACTGTCTTCGTGAAGCAGACCTGGAGGATCTGTTGGGGGTCCGAGGCTCACAGGGGGGTTGAGGGCCCAGTGCAGGTTCCTCTTGAACTCCTGCTGGTCATCAGTGTGGATCAGCTCAAACACACTCTGGTGCATCACATCAGTCTAAAAGGGCAAAGAAGAAGAATTTAAAGGTCAGTCAAGGTGGAACACAAGTCAAATTTGAACCCTAATGAACCTTTTTATTTTATACAGTAATGCAGACCAAAGACCCCGTGAGTAACGGTGGATGTTTTGGTGGAGCAGGCACTATCAGGAGGTACCCTGAGGGGTGCGCTTGATTCCGTTTGCCTTGAAGTGGAGCCAAGAGAAATCAAGTGTCACTGCGACTTTGCTTCAAAGGGCTGAATCTGAGCCAGAGACCTGCTGCGACTCCGATATCTGTCGTCCAGACCGGCCGCGACCTGGCTTTGGACCGCAGTGAAACAACACCCCACCCTCCTCCCACTGTGGGAGGGGTCAGCGCGGGGTTACAGAGAGGAATGTTGACAGGTCGAAGTGTGACATGAAATGCATTTCAAACATCAAACCAAGAGAAGGAGTTCATATTATACAGCCAGAGTATTATAGCTGATGGATGGATGTTACTTTCACTCTTATTATTTATCCTGTACACAAATATGTGAGAAAGCGGCTAAAACAAATAATAAAGTCACAGAAAAACCAAGGTTGTTTGTCCATTTTACAGCAATGAGCTACATTCACATTCAAAATATAATTACTTTGACCCGAAGGTTCCCCAGCTAGAGTGTAATTATGACACTTCCCATGATACTCCATGATGCTCATAGTTGGTTACAGAAACTAAATTTTGTCTTCGGAAGTCACGAGGAATAACATGCCTGCGTGCAAAAATATTTATAGTATGACAATAAAATTCTGCATAGCATCATTAAAAATGACTGAAGTTACAAAAAACAAACCAACTGATAATTCGGAGAGAGGGTCAGGTGGGAGGAACTGATCTTTCTGGAATAACCTGAGAGGATATGAAGATAACTGTTATTGTATTTCTTTGCATTAGCTGGTCAGTTGGAGATAACAGGTATCATGGTGGTGTTTATCGACTTTCTCTGTTAAGCCAGACTTTCTGCTTCCAGCCTTTCACGCATCGTGTGTCAGGGTACAGCTGCATGGGAGGCAGGAGTTGGACTCAGCAGACAAAAAGTAAACTCAAAATACAGCTTTAATGCTGATTGTTCACAAGAACAAAAGAAAGACCAAAACCTCTGCAGGGCAGAAACCAGGAAGAGGACACAACAAAGGACAAGTGGAGACTCAGACAATAAATACACAGGCGAACGAAGCCCGGGGAAAACCGGTGGGGAACAAATCAGTGATAACTAAACAAAGGAAGTTAAACTCAATACAGGGCACATGAGACGAGAGACTACCAAAATAAAGGCAAATAACTTTACATCCAGATAAGATCGGATATACAATTTGACACAACTAAACAAGATAGACAAGACTGAGGGAACAGGAAGGGAACTAATCAACCTAAAGTCATTTAAACTAGAGACAAAATAGGAACTAGTACCAGGGATCAGAAAACTAATAAAAAGAATGAAATAAAGCATTATTAACAGAAAAAAGGAACATAAACCACTCCTCAAAACCCAAAACGAATAATAACATGGCAAATTCTTAGTCAACAACCCAGGGACCATGACACTGTGAGTGCTGCCTACTCCAGTCAGAGTAGATCAGAAAATATAAACATAAAGAAAATAAAAAAGCAAAAGGCAAATAAAACAGGACTAATGCTGCACTAATATTGCAATTTAATACACAGAGCATAAAATAACCATTTTAAAATAAGTTAGTAAATTTATTCCTGAGATGACGGCTGCACATTAGACCTCCGAAATTTTAAACTGGATCCGTTACGGTCCCAACGTCTAAAAAAAATCTCTGTACAATTTTTATTGATTGTAAAGAGATTTTTGATGCTAGTGTTAGTATAAGTTATCATGGTGATTTAGTCAGGTTCTTTGGGTATTTAAAAGTAGAATGGGAGGCAGAGCCTTCAGCCTCCAGGTCCCTGTTCTGTGGAACCAGCTCCCAGTTTGGATTTAGACATCAGACAAAATCTTTAAGATTAGGCTTAAAACGCTCCTCTTTGATCAAGCATATAGTTAAGGTGGCCCTCCCTTAGTTATGCTGCAATAGGTCTAGGCTGCTGGGGGATTCCCATGATGCACTTCATTCAACGTTTATACATGACTCCGCATTTAATCATCACTTATTATTAATCTCTGGCTCTTTTCCACAGTGTGTCTTTTGTCCTGTCTCTCTCCCCTAACCCCCAACGAGTCACACCACATGGCCGCCCCTCCCTGAGCCTGGTTCTGCCAGAGGTTTCTTCCTGT
>VUQG01035184.1:0-12500 GCA_015106755.1 Etia nguti
ACTCTAAAAAAAAAAAAAAAAAAAAGATGAAAAGTGGGATGCTTTTTTTGAGTGGCTGTTACTCGCAGGACAGAGGGGGTGAGGTGGGGTGCAGTGTCCGGCGTTACATATGGGTGAAAACAGGCAACAAAATCAGCGCAAATCAGCAGAGAGCGACGGCTGCGGTGGTGCTCAAACCTGACGCGGTGTCTCTGTTTAAACGTGTAATAATAATAATAATAATAAAAGGTCAACGGAGCGACGCCGTGGATTAAGCCGAGGCTCCTGAAGGTCGGGAGAGAAGCGGTGAGGATGAGGATGGAGATGGCAGATGGCTGTGGCGTGAAAACAAGAGGACAGGGTGATGCCTGTGCATTCTTCACTCAGCGGGAGACGCGCGGGGACGTGATGCCAGCGAGCACGCGAGGACGAGACACAAGCAGCGCAGGAAAAATTAAAATTAAAAATTAAAAAAAGGAAAGAAAAAAAAAAAAGAAATCAGAAAACGTTACCATACTGCTTTAATCCAATTTTTGCAGTGCCATTGCAAGTCTGTGTTCGAGGCCCATCCTCCTCCTCCTCCTCTTCCTCCCTCCGCCTCCCCCTGAGCTCACCGAGGAGGAGTCCCCCCCTCCTCAAATGTCTTTAGCCCCAGCCGTGGGTCTGGCTAACTGTCACCTCCCTGGATCCTAACGCTCCATCGTTAACACCATCGATATCTGCAGCCTCCCTCTCCCTCTTCCTATCTCTAATGCTCTGATCTCTCTCTCCCTCTCCTTTGTGTCATATGCTCCCTCCGCCTCCCCCTGCTTCACTCTCCTACATCTCTCTCTCTTCCCCTCCCTCTCTTTCTGTCCCTCTTTCGGTCTACATGCAAATGCTATCAGTCCTGCCCTGTAATGGATGTGGGAGCTGAGGGACAGATGATGGAGGCGCTGGGAGAGCTTAGCGCAGGCGTGCAGGTGCCCCCGTGCTGCTGAGGCCAGAGGAGGGAGGGGGTGGGGTGGGTGGAGGGAGGGAGGAAGGGAGAGCTCTGGGCCCTTACATCCCCTAAACTAACTCCAGTACAAACACGCGCACCCCGCCTGTGCTGGTGTGGGACTGCAGTGATGTTGTGCCAAAGTACACAATGCCTCAGAGCGCCTACTCGCTCTCGTAATTTGCCTACTTGACAAAAGAGTGAAAAAAAGTATCACAACAGCAGAAGCCGGTTTGCATGAGTCGGCACTACTCGAGGATATATTCACCCAACTTCAGATCTCTTTGTGCCTTACGGTGCGTCAGGATGTGTCTCCGCGGAGGGACGCCCTCTAAAAAGGAAGCGTAAAACACGCTTTCATCGTCGTCTTCAAAAACAAACCTGGAATAGGTTTCAGTTCAAAGGAACTGAGAACAGAAAATAATAATAAAATAAAATAAAATAATAAAAAGAACTGGAAGGTAAAATAAATAAAATAGACTTCAACAACACTTGATTTTAGTGAGTTGTGTTATTATTTTTAAGTTATTGTATTACTTATTGATCGTGGCCCAATAATAGCAAGAGGTAATAAGTTAACACACTTACTGGACACTTTATTAGGGTGTAGTCAACCTCCCCTTAACATAAATATTTAATTAGCCATTCACATGGCTGCAGGTCCATGTATTTATGCATGCAGACAGGTCAAGAGGAGCTGCTGAAGTTCAAACTAAGCATCAGATTAGAGAAGAAAGACGATTTAAGTGATTTTGAATGTGGCATGGTCTGCTCTGTGTATTTCAGAAACTGCTGATCTGCTGGGATTTTCCTGCACAACCACCTCTTTATAGAGAATGGTCTGATGGCTGGAAAAAGAGAAAATATCCAATGAGTGAGCGGCAGTTCTCTCTGAGAAAATGCCTCATTGGTGTCAGAGGTCAGAGGAGAATGGTCAGATGCTTTGAACAGATAGGAAGACAACAGAAACTCAAATAACAGCCAATGTTACAACCAAACTATGCACACCACATTGCCACTGACGTCAGCTAAGAACAGGAAACTGAAGCCATAATTTGCACGGGCTCACCAAACTTGGACATTAAATGTTTGGATAAACGTTGCCTGGTTTCAGGAGTCTTGAGTTCTGCTGCAGCCTTCAGATAGTAGGGTCAGAATGTTTCACAAACAGCACGAAAACATAGATGCATCCCGCCTTGTATCAGCAGTTCAGGCTGCTGGGGATGGTGTAATGGTGTGGGGGATATTTTCTTGCACACTTTGGGCCCCTTATTGCCAACTGATTAACGTTTAAAAAAACACCACAGGGGCCTCCACAGTCACCAGATCCCAATCCAGTAGAGCCACTTCGGGATGTGGTGGAACATCAAGGATATGCAGCTGACAAATCTGCACCAACTGCGTGATGCTTTCATGTCAACATGGACCAAAACCTCTGAGGTTTGTTTCCAACTCCTTGTTGAATCTGTGCCGCAAAGAGTTAAGGCACTTCTTAAGACAAAAAGAGATCCAACCTGGTGCTAGCGAGGTGTACCTAATAAAGTGGTTAGTGAGTGTATAATGGCGTTAATGGAGAAGTTACATGTTGTTGTACTGTGACACAACACTGCAAGGGTTCAACCAAACTGAGGAGTAGTTTTACTGTTGATACTTCAAAGTAAAGTAAAGTGATGACACATTTAAGATGCAAGGCAGTTCATTTTACTATTTTATTGGATTTCACAATAATTAAACAAAACCTAAATTAACACATGACATCGTATCTCACAATAAATAAGGACAGAGATTTTCACTTGTAGCCTTGAACAAAACACAATACAGAGGAAATGTGCGCAAGCATCTACAAACAGAAGTGCATTCGTTGTTTGGGGTCATTCGCTTATTTTCTCGGCTTCGGAGCATTTTGAAGCTCTCTGTTGGTGAGGGTTAGCGTCATAGCGAGGTCGTTCAACACCCATTCATATTACCCATAGCAGCAGTATTTGCTAATGTAGACATAAATAAGTGCCAAGAGGGGGAAAAAAGTAAAAATTTAAGGCAAAAAACAAAACAAAACACATCATTAGTTAGATTGCACGGTGAATAGAAAATAATAAATGTGCCGTTTTAGCTTACTAAATAATACATTTGCTTATGATGAAGGAGGTTTAAATACCAAAAACAAATGCCAGTAAAGGCAATTGATACTGGGTGTTTATGTGCAACACTGCAGTTTAAATGATTATGCTACCTGACAATACCATATTTAACTTTATAGATAAATCTCTTATACATATATAACTAAATAAAAGTGTTTAAGTGTTTCTAGCCTACGTTATCAGTATCAGAGTCTGGACTGGGCAGCCGAAGGACATCAAAAATAAGTTGATGTAAAGTAGATGGAAAAGGATGGAAGAGGACATGATGGCACTTCTGTCTTTTAAAATCTAAGCAAAGCAACTGCGTGTTTGAGATGTCAGAACTCTTCAAGCATCTTCCTATGATTAAACGATGGTCGATAAAAGCACTGTGTACAGCTGGACATAAAAAGTATAACATACTTTAGACAGTAAAAAAAGAAGATGACTGGTAAGCCCCTGTGATACACATGTAGAAAAAATGCTGTAGAAAAACTATAATGGATTTGAACTACAGAGCCAAAGAGCTTTGTCCTCTCACCGTACTGACACGATAAGAATGGATGATTTTAATCGACACATCTCCAGCGGATGTGACTGTGCTTTCAGTGCAGCTGAATGTGCAGTCGGGCAATACTTTGGCACCCCCCCCCCAATCCAAATGAGTGTAAATCCACTGATTCCAGAGATTACTGTTAATCTTCTCTGCTCAAATGTCGCATTCTTGCCACTGAGGGAAAAAAACACCAATCTCCTCAGAGTGACTACAGTACCCTAATTAACTGTTTTGTATTGACGTGTGGTTGAGGTCCCTCCTGAGTGCACGGCCAGAGTCTGTGCGGGATGTGTGATTCCTGAGCGTGGCCATGTCTGTGTGGTTCTCTTGGAATATTGGCGTCTCTCCGCCGAATATCACTCGCCGGATTTGCGTGGCATCCACACTACTCTTCTTTTAGCCTGGTAGAAATCTGTTGGGATAAAGCGCAGGAATTTTAAGCTCATGCACTCTCACGTGAAATGACGAGACTTCTCGTTTTCAGCTGGAACACGTACCTGTTATGTTCATCTGCTTTCTCTTCAGCCCCGTGTTCTCGCTCTTCTCCGGTGTTTTCTCCAGCATCTCCTGGCTGTGCATGCATTTCTCCAGCGTATCCGGGATGTTCTCCTTCTCGCTCTGTGCCGTCTCCACCCTTCCTCTCTTGGGAGTAACTGTCTCTGCTGACCTTTGGCCTTCAGCCTGTCCGAGATCCTGCATACAGGACCTGTAGAGCAGAGGCACCCTAGTGCTCGGGACACCCTCCCATTGGAAATCGCTGCTCTCCAGAGGCTTGTCGGAGCTAAAGTCAAAGCCCCAGCGCTTTGAAGCCTCCTCCAGGTCGTTACGCATGGCGGCCTGGTACTCCACCTGTAGCTGCTCTCGGTCCACAGGCCCAAACAGGTTTCTCCGGGCTGGTCTTTTTCTCAGAACCCCCAAGATTCGCTTGTGAGAAGCCATCACTCTACACTGATGGAAACAGAGAGAAGATCTCTGGTTAGGGTAACACTGATTGGAATTTTGCTTTTTAAAAGTAGCAACAATAATAAACCAGGCATGGCATATTTGAAAGTTAATTTTGTCTCAATTAATTAAGCATCTCCAGCGATTAGACTAATCCTGCCAGACACTGAGTGCTGATGAAATGTTGCACAAGTAAAACATGCAGTGACTTCTCTGAAAGGAGGGGAACCTCAGCGCCAGTCTTATTCTAAACCAAGCAAAATCAGCTTTGTAGTCTATTACAAGTGTATCCATCTCAGTTAGTTTTACTTTCATACTCGAGGCAATATAAAGTCAGTCTTACCATCTTTCAAACCAGTGTAAAGCTCCTCAGTGAACTAACACACTGGTCTCACTGGGCAGCTTTTTATACTAAGGCAGTGACTCACTGAGAGCTCCTCCCTCTCTCTGAATCACTGGTACATGCCAGGGCATAATCTCAACCAGACATGTAAGGACAAGTCCTAAGCAGCGACCGAGAGCGCACACACCGAGAATCACCACCAGGTGGCAGTATCAGGTCCCCTGCAGAGTAAAAATCAGAGGGGGTGACTTATTAATCCTATTTCCACATCTGCATATCTGCACGGGACTTACAAACAGCAAACACTTTACTGTGAAGGCTACAGGAAGGAATCAGGTGTGTCTCAGGTGGATGTCATTAAGGCCATCCTGGAAGGACTGGGCAGAATTCCCAGGATTTTCTTTTCAGGGAACAATCATGAGAAGCAGTTCCCATCATGATTATCCAGCCGGGAACAGCAGGAGGGGGAGAGGTCACTCTGATTAGAGTTTTTATATAAGTGATGAAAATAACGACGATGAAGAGAAATGCAGATAAGGCAGAGAAGCAAATCCATCAACACAACCTGGTAACTGTTCACTGGGATGTTAAGTCCACTTTTTTTCAACAACACAGTCTTTAAAATGACTTGGGTGGAAATCTTGTTAAAACATGCCCTGTTACATCATCCCAGATCACAAATGTGGCATTTGTCCAAGATTTGCAGTTCATTCATTCTAAGCTCAACGAAATCTTGGGGACAAAACAACAACAGCAAAACTTTAACAGAAATTGCCCAAAGATCAGGCTCATATATAGTTTTTCATCTGATAGGGACGTGCTTATGTCTTTGTGCCCAGTAGTTTATTACTGATGTGAAGGCCCAGGCTATTGCTCCTGGTTTCACTGATGTCCCCGGCCAGCTTTGGCTTTCAGATGGCATGAGGAAACAAAAACTGAAAGGTCTCTTGATAATATTACATAAATTAAGTCATGCAAAGTGACAGATTGATCGAAATTTTAATGGGACGGATACCAAAGTTCGTATTGGTACTGCATCGATACTAACAGGATAAGATGGATACTTTATCGATCTTATCATGCTACCGGCGATAAAAATGTCTGAACCTTTTTGTGTATTTTATTTATAACCTATGGCACATTTAAATAACAGAAGTTGACTCAAACTGCTTTAGAGAGGGGCACATTTATATCCCAGTTCTCAAAAAAAACAACAACAAACAAACACACAATTTAAGAACACGTAAAAAGCTGAAAGTTAAAATGTGTTCAGAATTTGCACACATTTGAACAGATGACGATTCACCTTACAAATCACAACACACTGCTCTCCCCTACATGAGCTGCCTTTATAGGTTTAAAGTATTGGTATCGGCCATAGTGGATCGATACAGGATCGATATCAACATCTGCAGTATAGCACAGCACTAATGGCTGGATACATCCAAATCCTGCACTTTACTACTACTCATATTAACCTCACCTGCGGGAAACTGCCACTGAGGCAGGATGGATCCTACAGAGTGGCACAAACTGTTTCCCCTTCCCACCCACTGTTACATAGCTGTGGACCTGCAAGCACAAAGGTCAGGGTGGGGATGGGGGGAAGGGGGGGTGGGGGGTTCTTATACTGGGAAAAACTGGGGAGCCAAAAATAAATCCAATTCATCCCGAATGAAGTAAAACGTCAGAAACACTGAAACACTTGGGGAGAGGGTGGACACACAGCTTGCAGCCACTATCCTCCTCACACCCTCCCTTTTCCATCCACTCAGTCACGCGCGTGACGCGGCGTGACTGAGTGGATGGGCGGAGTGATTCAAACGAGTGGCGGGAGAGCGAGTCATGCACGGGCGGCGCTGGAACCGGCTCTGACCCTGCCCAGTTTACTACACAGGTCCACGTGAGGCTGGAGCTCGTGCTGGCCGGCCAAACTGCGCTGTCACTGTCTGGAGCCCTTACCACCACCACCACCCCTGCACACCAACGAACCACAACCACACACGTAAAAACAACCGTGCGGGAAGCTTTGGTAAAGTTTTGAGTTGATACATTGAAACCAGCTAAAAGACATATAAACGGCGGTAGTCATGGAAACGTGTAATTTATGGGATTAAACGAACAAATAAATAAATAAATAATGAAGATTAAAAAAAGATAAAGCATATAGTTAGGACTGAACCTAAAAGTAGCTCCTATAACATTACAGGCTGTATGTAAACAGCGATATATTTTTAGAGTTGTATACGCTAACAGGCCAGTCACAAGTGAACACACCAAAGCGCAAAAATTCAAACTTTTAGTTTTACTTACATTTTAATTCAAAGCCAAAAAATCTTCCTTCGTTCAAACTTGCTGGGGGGGAACTGACTGTTATCCACCTTATCTTGCTCTTTTTCTGATTTCCAGTCTTCACAGCAGCTTTGATGTAAATAAACGCCCGAGGCTGATGCTATGTAACCCAGCAGATTCAAAGGAAAATACTTCTCCGTGACACTTTCTCCTAAGATTTCTTACAGACACGGACTCCTGCTAAACTTTTATGAGCTCCGGTGGACGGGCAGCCTCCTCTCCAGTCCAGAGGCGGAGACTCGGGGGACTCGCACACGTGCATTTGGACCGGTAAACACATGAGCACACGTGAAGCTTGGCTCGGGTAGAAGACGAGAGGAAATTCCAGCTCAGGACACAGCCCAGCTCAGCCTCCCCCTCCCCGTCTCTCCCTGCCTCTCAGTGCGCATGACAGAGCGCCGCGGCGTGTATACTTGTCCCGTTTCCAGGATACATCACAGTGACACATCTCGTTTGCTTCCTCCCATTTCTAAAACAGCTCACGCGACGTTTCGGTTTCTGTTGACATCACAGAGCAGAGAGCAGCGAAGGAGAAAGTAGAAGTAAAAGTAGAAAAAAGTGTAAACAGTAAATGGAACTACACTGGGTGATTGCACTCATGCGCTCTTTGTACCTGTATCCAACTTGAATATATCATTCCTGTGGTAAAAAAAAAAAAATCCACTATGTGTAACAACCACTTCTATATATGACATACATTCACCTGCCACTTCATTAGGTACACATTTTCAACAGCTTATTAACGTCAATATCTAATAAGCCAATCACATGGCGGCAACTCAATGTATTTAGATGTGTAGATACGATGAAGATGACCAGGTAACATTTAAAGTAAGCATAAGAACGGGGAAGAAAAGTGATTTAAGGGAATGGTCTGCTGGTCTGTGTATTTCAGAAAGTGCTGGTGTGCCGGGATTTTCCCACACAAACATCTCCAGGGTTTGGAGATATTGCCCACAAAAGAGAAAAACAGCCAGCAAACAGCAGTTCTGTGGGTGAAAATGCCTTGTTGATGTCGGAGGAGGATGGACAGACTGCTTCGAGCTGATAGGAAGGCAACATAAACTCACATAACCATGCGTTATACTCAAGTTATTCCACTCAGTTCAGTTAAAATTGTTTCTTTACACGGTGTCAAATAACAACAACAATCACCTCATGGCACTTTACATTGTAAGGTAAAACCCCTACAGTAATAATGAGAAAACCCCAACAGTCAGAGGACACCCCCCACCCCCATGAGCAAGCACTTCTGGGAAGGAAAAACTCCCTTTTAACAGGAAGAAACCTCTGACAGAAGCAGGCTGAGGGAGGGACAACCATCTGCTGTAACCGGTTGAAGGGGAGGGGAGGAAGACCACCAGAAGGCCACACAGGGTACCACTCCTGTCAGCTAAGAGCAGGAAACAGAGGCTAAAATTGGTGTGGAGTCATAAAAACTGGACACTAGAAGACTGGTTACATGTTCCCTGATCTGATGAGTCTCGATTCCTGCTGCCACATTCAGGTTGTACTATATGTTCAGAATTTTTTGTAAACAACACGAAAGAATGGATCCATCCACGCTCCAGCTTTGTATCAACACTTCAGGGTGCTGTCGATGGTGTAATAGTGTGGAGGGATATAGTCTTCATACACTTTCGGTCCCTTAGTTCCAACTGAGCATTGCTTAAACACCACAGCCTACCTGAGTATTGCTGCTGACTAATGCACTGTGTCACAAAGCTCAAATCATCTCAAACTAGTTTCTTGAACAGCTGTACTCCAATGGTGTCCACAGTCACCAGATCTCAGCCCAGTAGAACACCATTGGATGTGGTGAAATGGGACATTTGCATAATGGATTTGCAAATCTACCCGTCTATCTGGTTTTGTTTTCTATATGGACCAAAATCAGTCAGCTTATTGGAAAATTAAGGCAACTAATGTAACTAATGAAGTGGCCCATGAGTGCAACTTACTTTGACATAAAAAAATAAAAAAATAAAAATAATAACAGAATTATTTTATAAAATATCTTCAAGTTTTACAGAATAAACCCAATCTTATACTAACAGCAGTGACAACAATAAACTATACATAATAATGTTATGTAATAATAACACCCCGAAAGTGTCAGAAGGGAATACTGTCTGCTTATAATAATCAGGAGACGGCTTTATACTTGCAGCCTTTTAGCAATGCACAAGCCACTGACACTTGTTTAATTTATAACTATTCTACATCATTTTATTACATTTTTATTGGATCATAACTGGCAAACAGTGAGTTTGAATGTACCTCTTCTGCCTGTGGTCCAGCCTATCTTCATGTTGAACAGGATTCGTATGAAACTGCACAAATCAGTGCAAACAATAGAAGCTGCATTTTAGGCTATGAGTCTGGGAGTACTGGTCCACACTGGTTACATACTGTACCGGAAGGTTTTTCTTTTCCTCCCACTCTTGTGTCATGTTTGTTTATTTCAAACCCTCCAATGCTCTCCAGCCCCATCATGCTGCCCTTTAGCCTAGTTCCAAGAAGATCAACAATAAGAGCCCAGACTGTAGGATTCGGTGTATAAAGGCCCGGCTGATCTGGTTCTACAGTGGGTCCTTTGTTAAGTAACTGAGTGATGAGACACAAGAGAAACAAACACGCACACCAACACACCAGCTTGGAAGCTATACTCAGTGGAGATATGCACTGGACTTAATTTGCTTTCGCACTCGTGCAGCTGAGTGGACACTTTATTATCTCTCAGCTCCGAGGTGCTGCACAGTGCACAGGCCTAATCAAATTGTGTGATTCAGGTATTTGTTCTGCACCCACCGTAAAAGCTTTGTTTCAGAGATAGCGTCGAATGAAGTGCATAGACTAAGTAAGCTACCACTTAGTTAAATATTTATCAAGGAAGTCCCGCTCTTTGCAATTTTACCCAACACCATGGTTATGTACTACTGAAAGCATACAACAAAATCAAGTACTTGTGTATGATCTCATTAAAATGTTAAAACCTGTTTGATATTAATTTTGCTTACAGTTAAATAGCCCCCATTTCAGCCAGGAGCATTTCAGGGAAACTGCATTTCAGGGTTGTACTTGCTTCAGCTTTCTACTGTACATACTGTCTGTTGAGACTTTGACCTGGGAGCACAGCATGTCCTGACAAAGCACCCTGCAAAGCACACAATCATGTAGCCTTCAAAAATTAAGAGAGGGTTACTTATTTTACCATCCCACTGCAAAAAACATTAAAGTTATTTAGATATGCCAAAGTGTCCCAATTCTGGCATAAATACGGAGGAAAAACATTTACAGAACTATCGGTCCAGTGTGCTGTATGACAGCACCGTGTTACGACATGCATATGTGATGTGCAAATAACTGTTTTTCTATCTAAACCTGCAGCAGTCCCAAGATTAAGGCTGAGTTCAGACCGAGTTCAGTTTCACGCAAATAAAAGCAGCTTCTTCGTTTCTGTAGAAGCTGCTGGTGCAACAAGCCAATGAAAAGGACATACATGTAAAGGCAAATTCCTCGTGGATTATTTTTTAACCCGAATGCTGGGTTTCTTTTGTTACTTCATGATTGCTTCAACTAAAACGTGGCTTTCTGATATTGTTTGTATGTCTAAGAGTATAACGAACTGTTGTGGATCATTGCTTTTACTTCAGAATCAATGCTTAAATGTCCTTAAGGCTAATTAAAGCCTTCTCAAATACTGCAGGTATAGACACATGTCTAGTTGAAGCTGCGGAGGTGCATTTACAAGGCAAGAGAAAAAAAAAAGCTGATGGTATCAGGACACAACTTTAGTAACTGATCCGAATCAGGAAGCTATCGGGGTCATCTGCATCAATGTTTCCAAAAGGCTCAGACTGAGTTGCTGAATGTCTTCACCATGGAAGGAGATTTCCAGAAGGTTCACCACCAAACAGCTGCTCTGATTTTTACACACAGTATGAGGGATCGTGCTCCATTCACGTGTATAAAAGATGCAGTGAGTCATCGTTCCAGTGACGTCACACGGGCTGGAGTAATTTGCGGAAAAGCGCGCGCAGATTTGAGAGCTCAAGTCTCCGTTTTGCCGGCTTCACGTGGACTGTGAGCGTGAACAGTTGGAGCTGGGTGTAACCCAGGAAAAGTTGCTGGACAGCTTGAGAACTGTGGTGGGAGGTAATAAATAAAGTCCGCCACCCCAGCTTTAAATTTAGTGAATGAAACTGTGTGAAGCACCCTTATGCATCATGTTACTCTTAGCTACTATTTTCAGTATTAGCACCGTTTCCAGACGCTTTCAAGAGCCTGCACACAACTTTATCAATATCACAAGGACTTCATTGTTTGGATTGGTTATCTATCCTGCTGAAAGGGTTAAACAATCAGTCAACCTTTTACTTAACAACCTCTTAGGGAACACCACGATCAACAGAAAAGGAGGGAAATTTAGGAGGACATGAACCTGCAATAGGCAGCTTTTTGGCTTTTTTTTAAAAAAAGGTCCTTTGTGCATTATTTATTACATAAACGAGGACAAATATGGAGAAACCTGTACTAATGTGGAGTTTGAACTACCTGAAGTGAAAATCTCCTGAGAAATAATTTGAAACTGTGAAACAGAAAATGTTCAACAACTCAGAAGGAAAAAATCCCAACAGCGCCACCAGCTGGAAGCAGATTCAACAGGTTGTCCTTAGTGAGCTTTTTGTTAAATGTGGTTTTCTTCTTTTAAGGGTCACCACTGTGGAGCTGTCTCCATCTCACTAACTCTGAATGCCCTCCTTCAAGAATCTTCGCTCAGGTCTTCCCCTTTTCCTTCTGCCTGGGAGCTCCATATTAAACACCTTTGGTCCAAAATAGCCTCAATCCCTCCTCCGCAAACCCCCTCAGTCTGGCCTTTCAGTCTCCAAACAGCTCAGCCTGAGGTGTCCCTTTGATGGACTCTGTAATCTCATCCATTCTGGTCAGCTTTCCCACTTCCAGCTCCATCATCTCCAAACCATATCCAACAGCAGGTCTCACTACCATCCCTTTCACTTTTGGTGACATCCTATCAAAAATGACCCCCTCTCACTCATCTCCACCTGCCCCACCCTTCCTGCACTCTGTTGCTTTGAATATTTGACCCCAGGTATTTAAACTCATTTACCTTCATTACACTGCTTATAATGAAGAGAGAGTTGCATGAGAGTTATATTAAATGCAAAAGGTAATACTGGCAAATGGGGAAAAAAGCTATGAGAGCTACTT
>VUQG01035186.1:0-18384 GCA_015106755.1 Etia nguti
GGAAATTTGGGTGTAACAGCAGCAAGAAAGACACATATACAAACAAACAGTACACAGAACAGAAACATACACAATTTTTTACATATTTACATTTGAACGTTTTTCTGTGGTCATTCGCTGAACTTCTACTCCAGTCCTTGTACCTTATCATTTTTAGAGAAGCATTTTTTGTTGAACCACTTAACACTGAATCATGCAAGCATAAAAAAGACACCTAATTCAAGGGATGAAGCAGTGTTGTGTCTAAACATAACAGACAACTTACAATTTAAAATTCATTCTTTGCTGTCTTTAGTCACTTTCTTATAAGTAGCCTTTGCAAAAACACATAATTTGTTCCCTTGTCTCTAGTTGAATCCATGAAAAATGCCAAATGTTAGCCAAAAACTTGGCACATTTCATTATGGTGTGCAGTGTGGCCTTAAAAAATTTGAGGAAACTGGACAAGTGGAGGACAGACTTGTCCAAAAGACCCTGGAATCTACAGGAGATGAAAGGTCATGTCCTTAAGAAATAGGAAGGAAGAAATGGAAACAGGGAGAAAAGTCCGAGATACGTCAAATTATGTAAGAACTAGACTTAAATTTTGCGGTAACAGGTCATATGTAGTGATGAATCCAAACGTGAAATTTTTGGTTCAAATTGGAGCCGCACTTCAGCCAGCAGTGCTCAGGATCGAAACTGATGGAAGTATGAACTCAAAAATGTACCATCACATTTTGATCCACCATGCAAAACCATCTGAAAAGCTTCTGATTAGCAACAGCTTCATTTTTCAGAATGATCCCAAACACACTGCCAATGCATTAAAATCATACCTGGACAGAAAAACACAGTGCAACATTATCATAGAAATAGAGAGAGACCTTATTAATCCCACACTGGGGAAATTCCATTCAGTTACAGTAGCACAAAGGTCAGCAAGAAAAAAGTGAATTACAGATACATTATAAAAATAAAATTGAAAAATAAATAGATTAGAAAAAATTGTGTACAAAAAAAGCCAAAAATCTTCCCCAGAGCTTGGACGTCAACATTATTGAAGTGTGCGATCATCGTGACAGAGAACAGAACGAAAGGTATCCAACATCAAGAAGAGCTTTGAATGTCCTTCAAGAAACCTGAAGAACTATTCCTGAAGTTGACTTAAAGAAATGACCCAAAAGCTTGCCTAAGAGTGTTCAGGCAGTGTTGAAAGAAAAGTGATCATACCAAATATTACATTTTCTAGCTCCAAAGAACTGTGCAAACTCCGTTGTAACTCTGCTGTAGATACTGCATTTCACTGCACCCATTTTTCCTAGCAAATTAAAAAGAAATGAGGGTGGCTCAACACTTTTGCACCATACTACAGCTGATATGTTTCAGTGTTGTTTAAGGCAAGAAAAATATTGTCCTTTTTTTCTAAGACAAACTAACTTTTGATGTAACTTAATATTTTTCTGTTTCCCCTCCAACTCGTCGTATCCTCTTCAGCTGGACAGCGCCACCTCCCTGATCCAAGCGGCCAAGAACCTAATGAATGCAGTGGTGCTGACTGTAAAGGCATCTTACGTAGCTTCCACCAAGTACCAGAAGGTGTACGGAACAGCGGCTGTTAACTCGCCCGTTGTGTCTTGGCGCATGAAGGCCCCCGAGAAGAAGCCTCTGGTAAAAAGGGAGAAGCCCGAGGAATGCCAGACTCGTGTACGACGAGGCTCCCAGAAGAAACACATCTCCCCCGTCCAGGCCCTCAGCGAATTCAAGGCCATGGACTCCTTCTAAGAAGAAAAAGAAAAACGAAAAAAAGAAGTCATGCTTAAGAAAAACAACTCAACATGACGGCGAGAAGTTGATGAAAAAGTTCCCTTTTTACATTGTGTTAACCCAGCTCTGTTTGCCCTGTGTGTGCTTGGTGACACCTCAGGAGGACTACAGTATATATTAAAACTGCCACACTGTGGCTCCTGTTAACACTGTGGTCCTCATGGCTCACAGACAGCCAGCACACAACCCAACAGTATTTATCGATCTTATTGTAGCTTAATATGTGAGAGCCAAAATGTGACAAAGACAGAACGACATTTTGAAAATATGAAAGTTAAAAAACAAAACAAAAAAAGGGGAAAGAAACATACCAGAAGAGGAAGTGAGGCATTTAAAAAAATATACAATTAATTGTGGCAGTTGATATTCTAGCTGTATCATTAATGTGCTACTGACAGGCTGCTTGTATACACACTTAAACGGTCTCAATGGAATTCTTACATGGTTCAGTAAAGGAGTTGCTCTAAATGGAGGATATCAGTTGTGGTATGATCCTTGATGACTTTTTTTTTTTTCAATTTGAATGTTAACCTGTAGTACTAGGAATAACTTATGTTTAAAATACCTGGAAGTGTCAGCATCCGAGTAGTTCCCTCATTCCCGATGATTATAATAATAATAATATTAATAATAATCCATATGGTGTTGTTTTTTTTTACCAAAGCACACTTATGGTCTATTGTATTGCCTTTTTAAACCCCTTTTTCTTGAATGGTAACGTCACTAACTATGATGACCTTGTTTGGAAGTCGTGTAGCGTATAATATAGACAGAGAGGTTTGACTAGTTGTGGTTTGCTCAGAGAATAGAATCCCTGCATACGATACCTTTATATCCACCCTTCTCTAATAAATCCCTCAACTTGACACCTCAAGTTTCCTGTGTCTTTATTACTTTCATATAAGCTCCAGCTACAATATCAATCAGAGCGTTACAGCCCGTCATTAGTCAGAAGGATCTGACAACCATTCGAGATTCACGTGCAAGATGAAGGAGGAGAAAATATCCATTAGTGCCGCAAGCTTACATGAATAGGTGTATTGATTCGGGGTCACAGGTCAACTCTGCACTGTGACTGGAGATAATTGGTCTTGGCTCAGCACGGTTAATGCTGTCGTTGTGATATTTCCACAAGTTCTCCACACAAGCAGTCCTAACGTATGTGATCGCTTTAGCCTTGAAGATCTCAGCAGACCTGAAATGGATCCCCGTGATTTTTACTGACATTCATGTTCAGCAGGCGTCATGTATCCTTTGTAACAGCGCAATGTCTGCCACATAAGTTAGATATATTTGTCCTCAGACATCATCATCATATACTACTTCCTTGGAGAGTGGTGGGGAGGTGCCCTGACCTTTCCGCTAATGCCTCCGCAAGACTGACGCTTAACCCAAATGTCTTGACCACTATTGCATGGATTGATATTGAGCGTAGCGCCGATATTGATGTCCCGCCTTCAGGCTTTGATGGTTCCTAAACGTTTCCCAGAGCACCATTATCGACCCAAAAATGAACACTTGAATAAATGCAAAAACTTCGTCCTCACTCGTGCTGAGGCCAAAACATGGCGGCCATAAAAACCAGCTCACCATCACCACGTTAGCGAGCGATGTTCCCACTTCACTCAAAGCTTAGTGGTATTGTATTCTCTTAAAATACACTTTGTCTGTTAAATTGACATCCACGTGATGGGTGTGATGTGCTGCCAAAGCTGTATCAATTCCTCATTGTCTCAAAGTTAACTGCTGACTCCATGTCAGGTGTATAAGTCGGTATTGATTACTGAACTCCTTATCAATCTCTCAGAAATCTGCTGAGCTGTCAGAGAAGGAAGGAAAGGATTGGTTATGAAAGAGGCGCAGCTGTTGGGGAGGCAATACGAGAAGCCCCACAGTTGAGGAAGTCGAGCTCTCTTAAAGAAAGAGATCAAAGATCAGCGTGAATACTACCACTATAAACTTTACACAGCAGCGAGACCTGATTACAGCCTCCTCTTTTGTTTAATTCCAAAAAATTAGCTCAGGTTTAGAGACAGAGCACAATACATTCATTATTTATATATATATTTTAAAAAGTCCCCAGAGGCATTTGCACACTGTGGCATTACAACACGGAGAGCAAATCAACCAACTGCTTAACACGACCCCGATCTCTTACGAATCAAATCAAAAGCATCGACATGCATAATTGTCCCAATAATGGCTCACGCAACATTAGTTTGAATAATTCTGCAGTTCGGTCCCTGATAATGAATAGGGTTCTTTATGTATCCACATTGTGCAGCTAATGGCCATTAAACACAACATGCATCAGGCATCCGTGCATCACCGGGCCACCCTCTGTTTAGGAAACAGGGCCACAGGGGAGAAGTAGTAACACAATCCAGTTAATGGAGGGATTAATTCCTGGCTGTTGTGCTGTCTTAACTAAAATAATCCCTGTGTGTATCCATCCCTCCTATCCAAATAAAGCGGCCCGCGATGGCTGACAGCCCGTTCTCTTCGAAAATTAAAAATAATTAAAAAGAAATAACGACGGTGGCAGAAATGCCAGTGCAGTGTAGGGTTTTAGCACTTTGATTTGAGATGGGATTCGCTGTATTAAAGGGATTAAAACAGAGTTCTAATCTAGTTAAGCAAACCTCCCTCAAACCAACTATAAAAATAGACGGAGAGGAAAATGACTGTCAAAGTCCCAGAGGGAGAATGGTGATGAACAGCACACAACCAGCTGCCGCAATATGCTTTTTTGGCTTCTGGTCTATGGTGTCACAATCCTTCTGACACCAAGCACTTTGCCATCTGCAAACGCGCGGACATCAGCGCTGTAAAGGGACCTCTTTATGGCCGTTGTTGTAACGTCGAGATTAAATCTGGGAAACCATCTTCGTATGACCTGATGACACTGTTGAGTCCCTCTCTCTCTCTTTTTTTTTTTTATCCATTCACCAAGACAAGAAAGGTTATCAGCGAAATGCATTTTCTAAAACGTCCTCAGCTCCACATTAGGTAGGCAGGAGGAGGTTGTTTTCTTCTTCTGGACAAAAACATCACTAATGCAGCACACAAATATTTACCACCGGATGAATAATTCCAGTCTGAACCCACCGACACATTACTGCTGCAAATTAATTGCGGGCGGTTTTTTGGGGAGATATGAAATGAAACCTCAGGCTTTGCCTTCTTTATTTATTTATACCTTTAGCTCTTTGAATGTTCTTCCACAAAAGGGTCAAACCTATTTCTAATTCTAATTTTCTCAAGAAAGCCACTAGGTATAGAGAGTCTAGACAATTCATAATTTCTTCAGAATGCTGGGCTATGCTTTTAAAAGAGTCTGAGTAACACAAACACTTCAAGTCCTGGGCCACTGTTTCATCCCTCTTTCAGGTTTAGCTCAGCTCCTCGAATGTGCCTGGAGGTCAAGCAGGTGTGGCTTCCCAGACTCTTCTACCTTCTTCATTCTATATTTACAATTTACAAAGTGAAAAATAAAACGTGATCATACTGTTGCATGTTGATATTTCAGTATTAATCACATTTGAAATTTACCCAAAACACAATAAAAATGGTACCACAGGACTGTATTGCTATTTAGTCCCAAAATAACACTGTGATGATGTGGAAATATTCACCAACTGCACTCTGCACCATTTTTTGAAAATCATAAATTTTAAAGAAAATCATTATCGCCAAAAATATTCGATATTCTTCCTTTAAAGTGCCTCAAATATCTCTTTGTTTAAGGAGATTGCCAGCTGAGGAAATGCAAGTTTCAGTACTGATACTGGGCTCGTCTACAAAAGAATGCACATTTTGAAAATTCTCGTAGATTTTTATGGCCTGGTTAAGATAAGACTAAAAAAATGGGTTAATATTTATTTATTTATTTATTTTTAAAAAAGTTTTCTTTGGCTGTTGCATTGTGACAGGATGCAATCTGCAGTCTCCTGCATCAAACTGCATATGCTACCCCACCCCCCCACTGCTTGCTGTGCTACATAAAGGGCACACTATTTCCAGCATTTGCTGTGAGTATTTGCGCTGGACATAAATCATGCAAAGAACAAACATCCAAATATGAGTGTAATACACAGGTTTTCTGGACTGGATATATAGTTAAAGGATTATTCCTTCGGAAATAAATCTTAAGGTCATTCATCTTACCAACAGTGTGGTGCACTGTTGTGTGACCCACCTTATAAGGCCTGCCACACATTCTCATTTTCCTCCTGTACGTCTCAACTGGCTCAGTAATGCAGGAGATTTCAGTCTCGGAACTTACTGTGGCTCTGAGCCTTAATGTGTAAGAAAGGGATGAAAAGATTTCCCCGGTTGTGCAACACAACTAAGAAGTAGTTTTAACGAGTTGAATCGAAAAAAAGAAAAACTTTTTTTTCTTTATGTTGCTTTGCGTAGTCTTTTCTGGAGGCACCGGCATTCATGATGTCAGAAGGTATGTTGAACAGATGCCGTCAAACCACCTCTGGCTGTCTGGTACATTTTCTGTGCGCTCTAAATGCTGTCAGAGGCCACTGCTTTGCTCCGACAGAATCTCCTCAATTACCTTCTCACCTGGATGGCAGTGATGGACAGTTGGGGGGAGAAGGCAGGACCTGGAGCGTGGTCTTCAGGTGTGATTTTCTCTCTCTCTCTCTCTCTCTCACACACACACACACACACACACACACACACACACACACACACACACACACACACATGTGCATTTGCTGCTTGCAGAGGCAAAAAAAGAGCTTGACAACTCAATTTTCATCCAATAATCAAACAGATTTCGAAATTATAAAATGCATTTTGTAATTCTGTTTTTTCCCCCACATTTTAATCACTTGAAAGCCCACTTCCTCTAGTTTTCACTGATTTGTTATGTTCTTCATTTAGGCTGTTTATCATTGATGGCTCACGGCCAATAAGCTCATTTTTAGCCTAATTGCATCTCTCTGTTATTTCAAATTGCAAACAGCAGTAAGCTAATATTAAAGGTAGGACCAGTGGTCCATCTTTTCATCTTTGTGCTTTATCTGTGTACTATGATGCATGCAATCATAGTTATGCCAACTATGAGGGTCAGTTTTGGCAATTCAGAGTAGTTTGATTATGGATTTATAGATTTCTCTGGCTAGATTTCTTTCATTTAAAACAAAAAGCCCTTTAGTAGCTGCTTTGTAGTTTGAAAAGCCATCCGATCAGCATTTGTTACTGTTGGTTTACGTGCTTCTAATGGAACTGGATGTAGAAAGTTTTCACTTTAGAAGATTTTCTACACTACATGGTGTCACCAAAACAACCTTTGGCTATATCCGGCATTTTGAAGCAGCGAGCAGTAGAGTTTCTCACAAAATCTCTCATTATAAGAACAGCTTGACATCTTGGGAAAACAACCTTTTTTTGCTTTGTTGCCAAAAAGTTCTAAGCGATCAATACCACTGTGGCCACTCTGTCCATTAAATATAAAGTTACTGCAGCAGAGAAAAAAAGAATAACATGACATTAAATAGTGAGATGTAAATATGCTGAGAGCTGGATTTAATTTTTAGTCATTTAATCACTTTTTAAGTAGCATTTTTGCATTCATGTTTTTTCACAGTTTTCATGCAGTTCATTGCTGATACTGTACATTTTATGTCTACTACTATAGTACTATATTCACTCATCTGCCTTCACAGGAATATAAACTTGAGTGATAGCTCATTTGTATTCTATAGGGTTTAATATGATATCAGCTCACCCTTTGCAGGTATAACAGCTTCAACTACACAAGGTTTAGGAGTGTGCTTATGGGAACCATTGGAACCATTCTTCAGAGGTGCATTTGTGAGGTCAGACACTGATGTTGGATGAGAACCTGGCTCACATTCTTTGCTCTAATTCATGCCAAAGGGGTTCTATCAGGTTGAGGTCAGGACTCTGTGCAGGCCAGTCAAGTTCTTCCAGACCACACTCGCTCATCCATGTCTTTATGGACCTTGCTGGTCCTCACTGGTGTGCAGTCATATTAGAACAGGAAAGGGTCATCCCCAAACTGTTCCCACAAATTTGGAAGCATGAAATTGTCCAACATGTCTTGGTATGTTGAAGCATTAAGAGTTCCTGTGGCTGACTTGCTGTTGTTCCCAATCGCTTCCACTTTTTTATAATTCCACTAACAGCTGAATGTGAAATATTTTGTGGCAAGGAGATGTCACGGCTGGACTTTTTGCACTGGTGGCACTATGGTGTTTGTAGAAGCAGTCTGCATGCCTAGGTGTTTAATTTTATACACCTGTGGCCATGGAAGTGATTGGAACACCTGAATTCAATCATTTGGATGGGTGACTGAACACTTTTGGCAATATAGTGTATATCCTTTATATATTCTTACTTCTATATACTCTCTTTGTGCAGATCACAACATTATTTTCTGTGTGGAACAAACCTAACTGAGAACACCGCATACATTTCCCTCTTCACGGGCGCTAACACGTGAGGCGCTTTAAAGCTGAGCTGCCCCATGGCCCATCACACAATAATCAGGACAAACTTTGCCTTCTCCCGCATAACAACTTTTAATCTATCTGGAACATTGTTGAAAATAATGTTAACAGCTTAGAGAGGGGATTATTAGAGCCCACTGGAGGTCTGCACTCCACTGTTTTCTTCTTTTACAGTGCATTTCACCAGATGGTACCTTAATGAGCCGGAGCTGTCACTGTTTAAATTACGGAGAGCGAGGGATAGAGTGGCAAGCAGTAAAACGACCTTTGCGAATTTGAACAAGGTCATAGTAAAGTGGTCAGCAGCCGCTCAAAATAGCCGAAGAAACAGTGTGATTAATGTCGCTTGGAAATTAAATGAGGAAAGAGAGTGACCTCTTCTTGACCAATCAAATGGAAAGCTATCACACACGAATGATGTGGACTGCCTTTTTTTTCCCCTTTCTATCGCCAACTATTATCATCCTTTCAACTATTAAATATATACTATTAACATTAGCTTTAAAAGAGAGCGGACATAAGAGGAGCTCTTCGGCTGGAGTCCATATTTACCCATCAGAGGGGATGTGCTTTCTCATAGAGGATGAAAAGTGTTTGACTGATAAAACTTTAACACATCTCTGCTTGGTCAGCAGCTTTTTATGAGTTATTCGGCTCAAACAGTAAAACACAGATAACTACTGATATAAATCAAACTATGGTATAAAACCATTTGTTTTAATGTTTCATCAAATTATGGTCTTTTATGCACAGGCTAGGATTCGTATGCTGAAAGCTATTAGTGCCACATGGGGCTGGAGTGGATGGATGCCCCTTGAAAAATAATTCAACACTACAGTGAAAAATAGGTACATAAGCACACTGTAACAGGACTAACATAGGCCGCGTGCTCTGTCAAGTGGCCTCGGAAACCTCCGTTTAATGCTGCTGAAATGAACCCCCCCCCCCCGCTAGTACAATTTAAAAAAACATTATTTCACATGTGGTCAGACAGGTGCCTATACATCCTACGATATTCGTCCCTCTAAGTTTATGGTTCTGTGAGGATACAGGACTTAGTGTGTTGAGCTTACATGTCTCATTTATCTAGAAACAGAAAATAACATTTCAAATGTCTGTGAATGAAGTGTTTCATAGTCTTTCTGTAACCCAAATAAGTTCATAAAATATATATATATCTGCTAGTTACTCATTCTTTTTTACGCTTACAGCATACAGTATCTTTAGTTCATTATATTGTATTTCAAGTTTAAACACATTTTCCTGAGAGGATCTATTACTCTTGTTATTTGGGATTTATGTGAAGGTGTAACATCTACTTTTTTTCCCAAGTTGTACAAGTCCACAAGTGATGTTTTACTTGGCATTACCCTATATGCAACGAAGAATCTTCACCAGCTAATAGCACTGACACAACTACTGGCTGGAGAGAGGTATTCTCCCAGAGAAGCTACCGAGGAAACATACTAGTGCTGGAGCTCTTCCAGTGATCGTCAGAAGGAATGTGACATATACATGTGCTTTATGTAAGATGCTGCTGCACTCCCACTTGCAAGATCACACAGTGACTGTACCTGGCTTCAGGACTTTCCAGGTTAGCTTCATAAAACTTGGCTTCTACATGCACACCACCCCCCAGCAGGGCCTCTTGCCGACTGACAAGGTGTGATATCACATGAAAATTCATTACCCAATTTCCAGAAGTAAAAAAACAGAAGCATATATGATAAAATAAAGTACACTGCATAGAGATCATATAATAATAAATTTCATTTTGCAGTTTTTTCTCAATCACTTTAGTGCAACTCTCACATCACTGCTCTTAATGCATTTCCCCACTCATTGTACTTTTGTCAGTTAGAACTCTAGATCTCTCGCTTTCCTGAATACTCCAGCATTACATCAGTGTTTTCAATCAAATTGCTTCAAACTTTTTTGTGTAAGGCCAGCAACACACCGTGAGTGGTAGTGAAGTCACCCTTAATTCAAAGCAAATATAAACATGTGTTCGCAGAAGAAGTTTGGGTTTAACAAACAGAAAGACATACTCTTGTGTCACAGGTGTTATATTGCTAGTACCGACTTGGACACCCTTTCGTCTTTGGAACTGGAGAATGGTCAGACTACTTTGAAATGACAGAAGGGCAACAGTGGCTCAATCAACCACTCATTACAAACAAGATATGCAGCAGAGCATATATCAATGCACAACACTGGATCTTGATGCAGAGGGGTTCCAGCAACAGAAGACCACACAAGATGCCACTCCTGTCAGCTAGTACAGGGTGTTGAGGCTGCATTTCACATGGACTCACCAGAATGGGATAGAAGAAGCACTGGGCTACAATCGGCTTCACAGTAAGTCCAATAGAGCACCTTTGAGATGTGGATGAAGGTGAAGTTTGGATGAGCAGCTGACACATCTGCAGCCACTGTGTGATGCTGACATGTCAATATGGAGAAAAATCTCTGAGGAATGTTTCCAGCACGTTGTTGAATCTATGTCACAAAGAATTAAGACAGTGTTGAATGCAAAAAGGGGGTCTAATTCAGTACTATCAAGATGTTATGAGTATATATATACTTGCTTGTGTATAAATAACAGTGCCATGGCACACACCTGGCTGAGTATTTCTATTTGTTGTTTGTATTTGCTTTGAACTGAAGGGTAATTTTACTGCTACCACAGACGGTGTGTTGCTGGCCTTGCTCTTTCATACATATTTGAAAAAAGATTGAAGTAATGCGATCGAGAATACTAATGCAGTGTTTGATGGTATTCAGGAAAGGGAGATCTAGAGTTCTGACTGTCAAAAGTACAAATTGGTTTGATGACTTATGAGATTGAGATGAGAAGTGCATCAGCACAATAACACAATAACAAATATCTTTAGCAGCGACATGAGTCTGTGAGGTTTTGATAAAAGAATAAAACTATTTGGTGTCCAAGCCTTAAAACGCAGTTGACGGGGTTTTTATTTGTTGAAGTTTTTACATCTGTGAAAAAAGGTTTTGATTGTTTTATTGTCTTTTTGCACAGACGAGTCTGTGTTTTGAAATATGAACTGATTTGAGCATTGCATTAAGTTCTGCACATGTGAAGGCCATTCCACACTTAGTGCGTTATGAAAATCTGAACTTTGTGAATGCGAACTTGCATAACATAGGTAAACACCGAAAGAATTGCATTTCTGCTGAAAATTGGTCACCCCAAAAAAACACTGTGAAAAAATTAAAGTCAACATCAAGCCAATAATGAGCTGGTCCTGATGTTTCTAAACAAGAAATGGAAGAAACAGAAATTCTGGGTTCATCCAGTTCTCAAGAGAAGGCAGCAGTAGGGAGAATTTCATTGTTTAATGTCACAACTGCTTTCGTACATATTTCAGGATGTCAGTGGGGCAGTTTCATCTTACTAGAGTTGGGACAACATCTGAGGAGGGAGAGAAATCATTTCAGAGAACCCGTTGACCCACAACAATGTCTAGTTCTGAGGTCTGAGGTAAAATAGTGATATTTTACTATTTCCATATTTTTGTATGTTCCAACCATATATTTGGTCCACATTTCGAGCTACACGAGCACTTGTTGCCATATGCAGTGGTCTGATTGGTCAGATCATTTATTCAGATGCAAAAATTCTTGGTTAGAAAAATCATAAATAACACAAATTTATCCTGCAAAATTATGCAGTCGGTGTGAACAGCAGCAATAAGAATAGTTGAGTCCAAAAATATTTTTTACACCCGAAACATATGCACGGATTTTCCGCGTCTGATGTGTAAAGGCCTTATCACGTAAGGTTTTAACCACTTTTTAGCTCTTTGCACTCGATTAGCACTAAACTCGCCTCTCTCCAGCACAGCCTCTGGACCACTGAGGAGAATGGCACAAAATACAGGAAGCAACAACTACAGGAAGTCAAAGACCACACAAAGAAAATAAAAGCGCCCAAAAATATGATTATAAAGAGTAAATATACATGATGCATAAAAATATTAACAAAAAGCAAACAAGCATAGGGGATGGACTTTCTGTGAAATACAAATCTATTATGTTAATAAACCTGTTAATAAACCACATTACCTACTATGAGAATTTGTCATTGCTGTTGCTGTTTCCAGTTTGATTCAACACAATGTCTGAATTCCTCCATCCGCTGACACAGAGGTCATCTAAATGACTGTAGCTGTTCAGAGAGGCCGACCATACTCTGCACATTTACTGGACATATGCAGCTGAACATGTGCAGCTATCCTCTCTTTCAGCTCCGCCACAAGGACAGACATAGAAAATCTTTAACACTTCACACCAAAGTACCTGCATTCATCTCAAATTTAAACTCCTGACTGTATCTTAATTAACCAATTGATCTATTGAGGTCTTCATTGAAATACTGTATTATTATTATTGTATTGTATTTTATTTGTTTCTTTAGGTTTTTGGCTGTTGTAAGAGTAATTTCTGAAATCTTGGAATACATTTGTATTTTTTTTTAAGCTTTAAACACATTTATACATTTAGAGTTTTCAACTGCCTTTGATTGTGCTGGAGAACTAAATAACCTTCCTGAAAGGTATTTTATCTTACAAGAACATTTTCTCTTCATAGCTTACACACTAGAATATTGAGTTTGAGAAATACCTTTTGACATCCTATCCTTTGCCTTTATACTGTATATCTAGTCATAATAAAATAAATACTTTTGCTCAAACTTAAATAGACTTTAACTGTTAAATAAGCAAAATCATGCTTTAAACAAACGATATAGCTGTGGAGTCAAAATGAGGTGAATATTGTTAACCACATCTTGGAGGATGTTCTAACAATTCTGGTTTTGTAAAGTTAGCTGACTCCACATCAGTCTGTCTCACCTCTGGCTCTCCTCTCTGGCTTTCTTTACAAGTGATTTCTTTTCTCTTGACTTTTTTTGTGTCTCTGCTTTCAAGATATTTCATTTCATTTGTATTGTTTGTGTAAATAATGACTAAGTTTAATTTGTTTACCAAGTTTTCTTTTCATCAAGTGACAATTCAATCCAAGCAATATCAGTTACAGTACATTAGAGACTAATATCATCTGTTTTTCTTCACAGGGCTGCTCCGTCCAGGCTGAGCACTGAAAACTCACTGCGTACACATGAGTGGTGGTTACCACTGTGATGGCATTCAGTCGGCTCACCTTCAGCTGAACGTTACTGATACTCTGAATTGATCTGAATTAATGTTCATTTAATTTCATATAAAGGTCATTAACTTTGTTTTGCTCATTATTTTTGGTAGACTGGTTCAGACAGGTTTAGTTACTGTTCAAACACTGATTTGGCCATTTCAACTGTGGCCCAGAAATCCACTTACCCAGTTTATAAAACAAAAGTTTAATCTTCTATAGTTACTATTACATTTCATTAAAAATACAACATATAATCCAAACTGAAGCAGCTGAAATGGACAAAACAAGAAATATTGATGAAATAATAAAATGTTTGGAAAAGATCAAATGACAGCTCATTGTTACAAGACAAAAAAGGCTTAAGAATCATTTGCATGATTACGATAAATGATATGCAGTATATACAATACCTTAGTCAAAAAAAAAAAAAATTAAACTCCACCACAATATACACAGTGCAGCAAAATTAATCAGTTACAAAATGTCAGATCAACACAGCAGGAGACACTGCCAGCTATTTTATTGGATACAGCTTGCTAGTGCTGGGTTGGACGCCCCTTTGCCTTCAGCCTTGTTTTAATTCTTTGTGGCACAGATTCAACAAAATGCTGGAAACATTCATTTGAGATTTTGGCCCTAATTGAAATGAAAGCATCACCCAATTGCTGCAGACTTGTTGGCTGCACGTCCATGAAGCCAATCTCATTCCACAACATCCCAAAGGCGGTCTAGTGGATTGAGAGCTGGTGACTGTGGAGGCCATTTGACTACAGTGAGCTCACTTTCATGTTCAAGAAACCAGTTTGAGATGATCTGAGCTTTGTGACATGGCTGCCAGAAGGAGCCATCAGAAGATGGGTACACTGTAGTCATAAAGAGGTGGACATGGACAGTAACAATACTCGAGTGACTGTCGTGTTTAAAAGAAAACTAAGGGTCCCAAATTATGTTTAAAAAAAAAAAGTTTTCCACACCATTACACCATGAGCCTTGATTATTGATATAAGGCAGGATGGATCTGTACTTTCATGTCATTTACACCAAATTGTGACCCTACCATCTGGAAGTTGCAACAGCAATTCTATTCTTTCGCCTTAAGCTTGATTTGGACTTCAACTGGAAATCTATGTCCTGAAATCTATGAGTTGCTGATATGTGATTAGCTGATTAGATATTTGCATTGACTACAAATGAAGTTCCTAATGAAGTGATCAGTTTGTGCATGTGCATATAGTCATAACTTTATTCTGTAAAATAAATTGTTGTTTCTTGACTTTGTTTTTTCCCCCTTTGTCGTTAAGTTTAGTGCTGAGAATAATTATTTAATAACTAAAGCCAAGCACTTAATGACCCACACTGAGGCCAGGTTGGATGATGCATGTTGACCCACTGCAACTGACTACCAACATATGTTTAAGTTGTGCCCTTTGTTTTGAAAGTATAACGAGATTTGTCCTGACCTAACACTCCATTAACCTTACTGCTTATTAGAGCAGCGGGCATGCCCTTTTTTTTGGTCTTTTTCCCCTTTTTTTTCCTACAGAGAAATGCAGATGTGGTAATATCCGATGGCTTTATATATCATCACATAAACACAGTCCTGTTTTGATGGATTCCATTGGTGTTCCATTAAAATTAACCTTGCCAAGTCTAGAATCTAATGTGGAGCCTGTTTTCACAGCATGCTACTGTCACGTTAGCCAGTGCCTAATTCTATCTAATTGAGTAATGACAACAACTCTGCAGAGTGACACCTCCACTGCAAGGTCAGTCCAAAGCGTTGCCAGCTTCACACAGAGAAACTGAGTCAAACCCACTTGTACCACAGAGCACATAGCAGGAGACACCTCCGAATCCAATAAATCTAACCACAGGTATCAAACACACACACACAAAGACACACATGCGTGCAGGAACGCACACGCAGTCAGATACCAAGCAAGTGTCGGTACAAGCCAGATTCCGCAAGGGGGTTTTCACGACTCCATGGTTGGCGTTGTATCATCACAGCAAGATGGATCTGAATTGATTCAGACTTTTTTTTGTGTGTGTGGTTTTTGCATCAGCTCTTGTTTCTGCCATCATTGTCTTGCTACACTGAATTCATCTTTGGGCATAACCATGAAGTGGAACGTCTTCCTTCCTTTGTTGATCCCATTGATCTAACCATCCAGGGAGCCAGATTAATCAAAATCGGTGTAGTTTTATAACAAAGCCTATGCAAACCCACAGAAGTGTTCATGAACATTATTTTGTAAGATTTAGCTGAGTAGACGCTTTTTTTTTTTTTAAATGACTCTTATATTAAACCGGTGCTCCACTCATAGCTTAGTTATCATTACTTAAGATCAGAAACCTGATCAAGGATTTAGCTTGTAGCGTTCAGGTCAAATCGCATTTGCAGTAAAGCAAAAACTCAGCAAAACCCACATTATTTTGTATTTTTACAGCACTTCATGTAGTCATTTACTGTCATATTATTTGTTGTGTAAATGTGTTGTGTTATTACCTTTAGATAGTGCGGGACTCTGCAACCTGATACCCTAAAAAAAAAAAGAGCCTTCTAATGTGCAAATTATGGTAAAAAAGGCAACCTTAGAAGTATTTTGTTCTGCTGTGACTGAAAACAGAAGAAAAAGTGAATTGCTAAAACAGGCTGGTAAAAATGGAAGAACTGGTTTGTGCCTACCTCACCTGGGACACTTCAGACATTAGAAACAACTGACCAATATTTTATATGAAGGAAATGTTGAATAAACTGTAGCTTGTCTAAATCTCCTAAAGGAGTTAAATATGAAGCGTAAGAAAATGGATGAATGGATGGAAAAAATGAACCATACATCCCAAGGCTTGATGCTCCATATGTCAGATTGGCCCTGCTGGTTTATGTTTGCTGAGGAATAATGAAACACATATGCTGTCCAGATTGTAAAGCCCTCTGAGGTAAATTAGGGACGTTAGATATAAATTAAATTGCATCGACTGGCACATTAACATGAGAGAATTTCTGGTGTACTTCAAGAATAAACACAGGAGGACAAGAGGACAGTCGCACCATGCCACTGTTTGTCCACTGATATTCTCTGGGGTAAGGATTCAGACGACTAATTTCCTTTAAACCTTGTTCATGACTTTATAATTCCATTCTTGTTGCACTTAATAGCAACAAGAGCTTAGGGAAGGGCACCAAGGTGCTCCTCTAGCCATTAAAATGTTCCACCGCCCATTAAATGCATCTGTACCTTTTTGTAAGTAGCTCCATCCATCAATATTATGACGGGTGAATTTTCATTCACATGGTCCTGGAGAGACCATCAACACTCAGCTTAGGCTGAACACAGAAAATATTGTCTACTTAAAGCCATGTTTAAGAAAGAAAAAAAAAGGAAAGAAGCAGGAAAGAAAAAAGGGGCTGGTACCGAGGACAAGACCAACCCCCAGCTGAATGCCCCGGTCATGAGCCAGCAAATGGGGTTCTG
Organism: Etia nguti; assembly: GCA_015106755.1. Taxonomy (NCBI): domain Eukaryota; kingdom Metazoa; phylum Chordata; class Actinopteri; order Cichliformes; family Cichlidae; genus Etia; species Etia nguti. Next base: position 16,949 of record VUQG01035186.1, read on the forward strand.
GTGAAGCTGCCTGGGGTAATTCTTCATGTGGTGGATGAAGCTGGATTATAAAATTATTGATTAACATCGATGTTGAAGTATTAATGATGCAATAAATCATCAAAATGTTTCCCCTATGACTAGAGCTGGTCAATATAGCCAAATATATGGTCACAATACAGCATTATTGTTTCATATTCTTTGATATTGGTATAATCTCAATATAAAATACAATATAAATGCAATAATGGGGTAGCATTATTAAGAAGGTTCTGGGTTCAAGCATTCCTTAGGCCTTTCTGTGTGGAGTCCATTATGCCTGGTAGGTTTTGCTCCCCGGGTCCAAACACTTGGTAGTGTTGCGCTGTGTTACCCTGCGATGGGCTGGGTGTACCCTATCTCTGGCTTAGTGTCAGCTGGGGTGGGCTCCAGCTAAATACTTTGCTAAGCAGTTAAGAATATGGTTCCAGGAATGGACATTTAATACTATTAATGAGGGCAAAGACATATTCAATACATCATCTAGATGATAGGGATTTACAAGAATCGCTTTCTTTTTGCTGTTATTTCATTTTGTTGCAAATTTGAGAGCTCCGTCATTTTATCTTTGACACAGAAAAGCTATTTTTTAATTACACTATCACAGTGTGTTTTTAACACGACAAACACATTTATATTGCATCCAACTTTACCAGGAGACAACTTGCTGACAGTCAAGATGGGTCACAGTCTATCCTCCTGTGCTCATCATCAGCAGCTGTGCTTTAGCATCCTCACCACTGTAACCAGCATGATTATATGAGAACAGGTTTTTTTTCCCCTCACAGTACAGGGAAAGCAGCTATCCCAGTTAAACATAACTTATACATAAAATCTGTGTTTAAGTTATACTTTGGGCAATGCATATGCAGAGGGATCAGTTAACCTTAAGCCCATAATAATACTTCAGTGAACCAACATGCACAATACCAGGACTCTGAAACTACAGAAGCTACACGGAGCCAACAACGGTTTTATGAACTGCTCAGCTTGTCCTACTGCAACATGGTGGTTTTATTAGGCACTGTAGGTTTGGCCGTTTAATGTAGACTTTCCTCAACATTTCTTGTCATGTCTTCTGTTATTGATAGTTAATTAGTCAAATTTAGTCACGCACCGAACACGTTTTGTAACATCCCACATAACCACACTGAGAAAACACCTGCTGTTATTGCAGTCTGTCAAATGCATATGTAGTCTTAAGGTCTGACTTGGTATCAGAGACATGAATACTGCTATGAATTATAATAGGGTGTTTTGGTAATGAAAAATAGTTGCACAAGAACAGCATGTACTGTAAAAGAAAAGGCTGAGCTCTTAAATAGCCAGGTTTTTAAGGGCTTTTGTTTTTGTTTAAAAAAAAAAAAAAAAAAAAAACATAATAATAATAAAAAAAAAAAAAAAAAAAAAAATAAAAA
>VUQG01035186.1:18404-33097 GCA_015106755.1 Etia nguti
AAGAAAGTTTTTTAAAAGTTTTTTTTTTTTTTTAAAAAAAAAAAAAAAGAAAAAGCATAATCATGATTAAAAAAACAAAAAAAGTAGGTTCTTTAGGTAATTTGTTTTTTTTTTTGTGCATGGCATCAAAAGAAAAGAAAAGAAAAGAAAAGCGTATCAAATCCATTAATTGTACTAGATAATGACTTTTCCCCTCAAACAGGTTGCCACATTTTCCATTTGATTTCTGACTGTGGTTATAAAAGCCTTTTGCAGAGAGCTAAGTAAATTCTTTTTTCCGCATAGAGCCCCCCCATCACTATTGTTCCTGGCGCCAGATGTGAAGTAATACCTCTTCATCTCAATGACAGGCACTTGGTAGAAATGAGGCTTTTAAGTTTAAAAATGACTTAATGGAAAGCTAAAAGAATACTAAAATTAAAAAACCCCATTACATCTAAACTGAAGCATTTTCTTCATCAAGCCAGCCCCAGGTGCATCACTTTACATGGCTATGCATATGAAATTGCAACCCCCCCCCAATCTATATTAACTTCACAGCTGTAGAGGTGTCAGCTAGGGCTAAGCTGATGTGTCCATTTCAAACAGCATTTCACTGCTATTCAGAGTCCCTTTACTGCATCTTCTCTGTGTTTACCTCGAGTCCCCCAGGCTTCGAAGTAAACTGCAACATATTATGGACAATAACATGCTCAGAAATGTCCTACCATCAGACAACGGCCTATTCATGTGATAAAAGGTTCTAGATGGCAGGCGAAGTGCTGCCCAGTATTTCTGACAGGACGAGGAATACAGGGCAGCCGCTGAGCACACCAGCACTAACGACTTCAAAATGGAATCTTTCATCTCACCAGCAGTCACTGAGACATATCATTCAAGCATCAAACGCAGCAGACGTTCTGATGTAGCAGAACAAAGGCCCGAGGTGTTTAAAATCTGATGGCCCCTTTGCAGTTACCCTCTGTGATTAACAATCTTAAAGAATACAAAGTATGTCGCCATATACTGCAGAGATTAATGAATCACTCTGTTATCTAATATCTAACAAATCCTGCATCTGATCGTGTCTCTAGCGATGACCACCGTCCAGAGCAAGCCAACAGTCGAGGTCATACATTTGCTAAAATGCAGAGGCAACACAAACAACAAAAGTAGCAGATGCCAATATACACAATGCGACATAACTCATAAATTAGAAGGTCAGCATAGTTTTTGCTTCTGAAAAGGTCAGCACTAGAATCTTAAATAAGTTACCACAGAAATACTTGGAGGTCTTTTTTTTTTTAAACAGAAAGTTAAAAAGAAAAAGTTGCAAAGTAGTTCGACTTAAAAAAAAAAAAGAAAAATAACATGGAGAGTGTGTTGTCCAAGCTCAGTTGCAAACTGTACAATGGTCTACAAAAGTCCAGTTTGCAGTATGGAAGGTGGTTTATTATGCAAGCAGAACAGCAAAAGTTTTCTCTAAGTGCCTCCTTCTATACGTCCTCACTTTGGCAGACTGTTGATTATAACTGTTTCAGGGGAAGGAGGCAATAAAATATGAGCCCAAGACACCATATGTCTCTTTGCACACATGCGCATGCGTAAATTATCACACGCACGCAAACACAAAGCGGGCGCACATACACACATACACATGCATTCCTTCTAATTTTGGTAAAATAAAACACTACCATCCCCTGTGCAATTCAATACTGGGCTGCCTCTGAAAACAACAAGCTAAATGTTGGCAGTGGGGCCTCTTTGATTTCCAATTTGGAGTCAATTTGGAAAACATTGAAATTGCCATTGTTGCACAACTTGCTTGATTACATCTTTCATTTGTGTGTTGTATTTTCTACTCAACAGGGAACAATACTTGATGTCTACATTTGCATGGTGTACATTTTGCAGAATGTTCTCCCTTTAAGCGAACACTGCGAGCATCAGCTTTGTTTATGCTGAATGATTTTTGCATGAAATGAGCCAATGTTTTCCCCGAGTTATCAGAAACACAGAAATGGGTTCCAAACCCGACAATATCTGATCGCATGCATCAACTGAAGTCGCCATGTACTTTCTTAATATAATAAAGTAATCAGTTTAACAGGTATGCAGTCTTGCTGCGATTATTGCAGAGGAAGAGAATTCTTCCCTGATAGTTACTAGGTCTCATCAAATTACAACAAAAACCATAGATTAAAAACTCTACTACAGATCTGCGGTGCAAATAATGATCGTGATTAAAGCACGAGCACGGATTCTGCAATCCCATTAGGTTGGAAAATCAGCCATGTGAAGATAAATTGAAAAATCTGCTCAGTGTAATTCTCAAGGATAAAGCAACAGTATACTAAAAGGCTATAGAGGAGCCTTTGAAATACAGCTTCTTTAATCTATCTACTAGCATTGTGCTCCTTTTCCTGTTGTACTGCAGAACACCCCCATCCTTCCTTCATTTCTCTAGCCTTGGGAACCTGGATGTCTCCAGAGACCTCCACTTCAGTACAAAAACGGCATTAATGAACTCTTTAGCCTGCGCAATTGCTTTCAGGAAAAGAAGAGTACAAAAAAATACTTCTATTTCTTTGTTTTTTCTCTTGATTTTCTCAAACGATCAGAGATATTCCTGAGCCACTAATTTCTGGCAGTGATAGGAACAGTTTGACTGTTTCATCCCCACAGAGTTGGGGAAATAGTGAGAGGGAGGCATAGAGAGCAAGATCATTCTGCTTTGACTGTCAGATAGGGAGAATGGCAGGACTTGAATGAGCCTGGGGGCCCGCACTCTGGATTCTCTTTATAGCTCTGCCATCCCATGCAAAAAGGAATTTTGAATGTAGCTCCTACATATTTAATACACAACTTGTTTCACAGATGTTTCTCCAGACATTTTCTGCCTCATAAAACAGGTTATATTATTTTTTAATAAGCCAACATCTCCTGTTGTTATGAGGATAGTTTATGAAGCCCATCAGCGTTGCTTTGATGTGAATGTTGACAGATATATGCATAAGCTGAAATGACAGGGCAAAAGGATGCACACAATGCTTACAAGCAACTCTGTGAGCAGTAATGGCTGATGTAGATCTTAATAATAATAATAATAATGATAATAATAATAATAAAAAGACAATCATGCAACATATCATGAGAACTGAACTGAATACTTAATTTACTCTCATTTTACAGTGGAAGGTATTATCGAGAACATCAGTAGAAAGCTGTAATTACTGGAGAACATCAAGAGAACATCAAGAACGTGATTTACCAATGGTGGTGGTAAATGCAACTTACTGGTAAAAACAGCAAACGAACAAACAAAAGAAAGCTCCACATGAAGTGTGACATTTTACATTTCAGTTGGTTGATCTACCAACTGAAATAGTGAACCTTTAGGTCACTTACTGATTTATGGAGGTTGGCAAGAACAAGCAAGGGATGTATTTTACCTTTAAACAAAGATGGCGCGCTCACATGGTCACACCTTTTCCTTCCCTGAAGCGATGGCTACATACTATACAAGTGGTTACTTTTTTTTAAAAATTTTTGGCCACTTAAAATGCGCAAGAGCAGGTCTTTGCAATTTTTAAGCATGACACCACTTGCTCAGCAGCACTGTCCTCATTAGAAATCTGGCACTGCAGTGGCAAAGGAGGGGCTGAATTATCTGTCCTTTTGAAAAATTAATTAATAGTTTGTCCTACTGTCACCAAAGGTCCAAGAGAGATCAAGAGAAGGATATTTAGGGGCTGGACACAAACTGCAACTCGACACGTTAAAAAAAACCAACAAAAAAACAAAGAAACACATTCTTGGCTGTTAAGCTGGATACATACATAAAAGACGAATGTTGCTTTGGTCTGCAAAGTGACACCAGTGTGTATGTGACCTGAAAATGAATTATTTCTAATCACCAGGAACATTTCAATTGCTATATTGCATAAAATAAGTGGACAGGCCTACAGCTAACATGATCTGAAGGGTTTATGATCTTGGACGCCATTTTTATCGAATACAACATAAAGGTAATTTTTTTTAAATTACTGGCCCCTAATGTGGTCTAAAAGGATGGCAGCATGCTTTAGGGCAGACTTACTTTGTTATTCACAAGTCAGTAAGAGGTTGTAGGACGTTCCAGCTCACGAAAGTCTGCATTTGGTGTCATTACATAAAACATAATTTAGTGCTTGAGTTTGTAGAACTTACGAGTCCCACTCCAATGATGTGTAGTCTTACCACTACACTATCCAGCTGCATACATGTATAGCATGTGATAGGTGAGCCTCTTACCAAGGTTACCTAAAAAAAACGTCTGCATCATTTCTGCTAGGAGCACTGAAATTATCAATCGTGTTTTTCAAGCTTCCTGAATGTAATCTGATCGCATGACTCACTAAAATTATTATCCCACATAAATTCACCAACATTCAGTTTAATTACACATAACGCACACACATGAATAAAGAAGTTATTTTAAAATCTTTTTTAAAGAAGGTGGCAAGTGGCAAATGCGCACAGGTAAACAATGTCAAAATGTCATCACCTCCTTGAAGGTGTATTCATACTTTAGTTTCTGGGTTTTAGATTTACTATTCTATAAATTTTACTCTTGCAGTAAATCCCATTATACTGGCTGAAAGACTGGCTGCTTTCAATGAATAGACCTACAATGTACTTTTCTGGTTTTGCACAGTGGCCAGTTTTCACTAGGTGGCTATTCCTTTCACCCCGCTTGGAGAAGCTTTTGAAAGTGTTGGACGTTTATTATGAGCCTTTTAGCAGAGTGGATTCATGCTGAGCTGTGAAAGTGCTGGAAGAGAGCATACCAGGTCCTTCTTTACAGCAGCATCTAGGGCTCAGGAATAGGTTAGGTTTCTCTGAGATGGTAAACTACCACACTTTATTTTCCAATGTATTTTCAATGAAAGAGTTTGCGTGTATAGAGATAGAACAGACAGCACTACAGTTATCCTACTTATTTTCTGCATCTTTCCTTGAGAGTAGCTTAATGGTCTTAACAGAACCACAGAAAGTGGAGGGTTCATTTGGAAAACGTTCCTTGTTAACATGGTGAACTCTGCACGCAAGTGATTAATCTACAATCATTAAAAATTAATTACACCAGTATGCCACCTTTATATTTATATATATATTTATTCTAAACCTGTTTTCCATAGCTCATGTTACACCAGAGTCAAAGTCTAAAAATCCATCTAAACCTCTTCTCCTCTCTTTCATTAATTAAGTTACTCGATAAATCTGGAAAAATGAAGACTCTTAACTTCAACAGCTGATCCAGTCAATGTATTTAAGGAAAAGGCAGTAAATCCCAATACAGACTATAATAAGAGTGAATCTGACCATGGAAGATGGAAAGTTGTCATTAGTAAGGATGGGAAGTGAAGATAAGTGGGTGAATTGGACCAGTCTTAAAATCTTAAAATGGGGATGTTTCAGCTGTAATATACTGCCCTTGAGTATGGAAACAGATTTGTAACATTTCAAATGTAGTTACATTTGAAGTTGTAAAGAAAGTACCCCCTCTGTCAACTTAAAGGTTTTACATATCAGGACATAATAAACCAGGTCTTAAATTTAGGTAGATGACTCCTCAGATGAAAAACAATGTATTAACCACTTCTTTATCTATTTAACAAAAATAAACGAAATTCAGAATCAGTGTTTGAAAAACTAAGTAATTCAGTTCAATTCCATTTTATTTATACGGAGCCAAATCACAACAACAGTTGCCTTAAGGCACGTTATTTTGTAAGGCAGATCCTACAATAATACATACAAAGAAAAATCCAAAAATCATATGAGCCCCTGTGAGCACGCACTTTGGTGACAGTGGGAAGGAAAAACTCTGTTTTAACAGGAAGAAACCTCCAGCAGAACCAGGCTCAGGGAGGGGCGGCCATCTGCCGCAACCGGCTGGGGTGAAGTGCACCTCATGATTCAGTAGCTTGTAGAACCATCGCCTTAATTTTCTTCAGTCTGTAACATTGTTGTGGAGGAATCTTGACCCACTTTTCTTTAAAACGTTGCTTTGAGCATTCATTTATGCACAGCTGTCTAAAGGTCACACCACAGCATTTCAGCCAGTTGAGGTCTGGAAAACTTGATTTTCTTTTTAATTCATTCTGCTGGAGATTTGCTGCTGTGCTTAGGATCACTGTTGTGTTGCATTACAAGATTTGGGGCAAGCTCTAGCCATTCAAACAGACTCACATTTCTTCGGTATACAGAGCGTATCATGGCTGACTCGGTGACTGCAAGATGCCCAGGTCCTGTTGGTTGTAAAACAAACCCAAATCATTGCCCTTCCACCACTGTACTTGACAGTAAGAGGTATGAGGGTTTTGTGCCAATACGCTGTGTTTGGTTTTCTCCAAATGTGGTGCTGTGCATTAAGGCCAAACACTCTCCACTTTGTCTTGTCATTTCAAAGGGCATTGTTCCTGAAGTCTTGTGGTTTGTTCAGATGCAATTTTGCAATGCTAAGCTGCCACAGTTTATTGCTTGTTTTTCCAATAAAAAGAGGCTTTCTCCTTGTAAACCTCCCTCTTCAGCCTAAACCTCATATGTAATTAAATTTAGCATTTCATTTGCTAACTGTGGCCTGTAGATTCTGATGATGCTTTTGGGTTTTTGCTGTTTCTCAGCATTGTATGGTCCAACCTTGGGGTCAATTTGCAGGAATGTCCAGTGGCAACTGTAAATGGTTTAGAAATGGCTTTATCCAAGACTGATGGGCAACAACAACTGCTTCTGAGGTCACTGCTGATGCCTTTCCTCCTTGGCACTGTGTTAATGCAAACCTGAATGCTCCAGACCAGCAATCTGCCAAAATGTCTGCTTTCATAGAGCTGCTCACACTTGCTGATGATCAGTGAATCAAGTACATCTGATTAGCAGTACCTGCCTGCTCCTTACCATCTTAATTCCTGTGGATGCAGCAAGGATGTACTTAGTTTTTCCACACAATTGTGTACTTTGTCTTATTTTTTGCAAAATAAATTATGACACATCTAATATGTAATTTTCATAGTTAAGTTGTGGTTGTATTTAACTAATTTTAAAAACCTTATGAAGTAAAATGCTGTGCTCTTCTTTTTTACCACAACAACAGTATATGATGGCTAACCTGGCAAAAACAGATGTGAATGAAAATACTAGAACGAAGCCTTTTATTGTTGGCAGTCCCAACAAAACCATTACAAAATGCAGACATTATTTTTTAAATATTCATTTATGATAGAAGACCAAATTTTCTTATTAAAAACTATTATGATATGTCTCTCTACCAACTAAAAGTGCCGATATCTCTTTAAACTGTGTGCTAATTCATTGCATCGCAGATGCATTGCGAAACAAACTCAATGCCAAGAAAGTTTCTGCTCATTGTGTTTTAATGGTCATGGCACACAAGGAGATGAGACTCGAGTGGCTCTCGTATCATGACATGGTCTCACTTATGAAACTAATCAGAAGGGATGAATAATATTTGCCATGTGGATTCATGAAGCAGTGATGCTATAAGCACAGACACATCCTCATCATTATCTGCATAATATGCTGACAGCATTGGTCTGGATTTTGCTAAATCCAATTGGAGTTGCTCTACTGTCCTTCACTTGCTGCTGAATTAAATCAGGGTGCTCCTCTGACAAACTGTCATGCTAATAAACTTGTCACTTAGAAGTATTTCACTGTAATTAGCTTCACGTTTTTTTCTAAAAAGACACAGCATGGTAGCTTTAAGTGTTTCATCTCTGGCACTGAGCCACAACACGAGAATAAGCAGAGCTGTGCTAGCTGTCGTGGGGATTTGGACTTTCTGATGAATTATCTACAGCTGCAGAGCCTTCTGGCAAGTAAGACTGGACAAGGTGCCCTGCTACAGTGCTTACCATGACTGAAACATATAGTTCAATCAGTGTGCTCAGAGAGAGTCTTCTTTTAGTCATTCACTCTGCAAAAAGATATAACTTGAGACATAAAGATATTCTTTATGACATAACTGGTCAGAGAGCAGAATAGAAACACCAGCATGTTGTTATCTGTTAGCAATTTGTGTAGGGGAGAGCAGTGTGTCATGATTTATAAAATTAGAGATCATACAAATGCTACATCAGAATGGAGAGAACTAAATTACTTTGATTTTTGCTTTACACCGTTAATTAGTTAAAACAACAAAACATCTTTTTTCAAGTATTTTGGAACTGTGTTTTTTGAAAACCTGGAATTGAAATGCACTTACCTGAAGAGCACTTTGGATCAGCATCTGTTGTTTTAAATTAGCTATATAAATAAAAAATAACTTGGCTTGACAGTTAACACAAAAGGATTATTATATCCAGGCATTTTCATACTTCACGTTTGAGTTGTACTTTTTCATTGAAACTAAAATAATTCACTTAACATAATTCAGTGGGTTGAATATATTTTTTGAATTTCTGAACAACAGTCTCTAACTAATGAGCCCGTTAAGGTAACAACTATGATGACCAATAGATTTACAGTCTGTTAATGATAATTGCACTACCATTAGCTCGAATTCTATTCTGCATAGTTCTATCCTTATTTTTTCAGATTACTTTAACTTTTATTTTATCACTGTTGGATATAAAACTTTTCACTACTTCACTCTATCAGTCAGATAGAAAATTCAACATGAGTTGTGAATGAAATGTCACTTTTACTAGTTGAGATATCTGGATATTTGTTGCCTTTCTGAAAGGACAATAACAGCGGCCGGTGTTTCTGCTGGGGATCTGTCTGAGATTTTGTTTCTCCTCTGTTTATATAAATTGGTGCTGTTGAGCCATATAGAGAAGTTCCAGTTCTATATATGGTTCTATAGTTTTTTTTTTTTTTTAATTTACAGCTATAAACTTTTGCCACACAATGCTCTTCTTTTCTTTCTGCTGACATGACAGAACAGAGCATGGGGGGACGAGTTGTGTGATGAAAGGAGAGCAATGCACTGAACTTAATGGAGAGAAACAAACTAAAGCACTAGTCTTATCATTATTGATTTAATACCAATACATTGGTATCGATCATATCAATAGTTGGATGGATCTGCCCACCCCTACTTCCTGTCCTCATTTCACAGCCTCAACCTACAAAATAGACGTGTGAGGTACTGATAAAACTCTTACAACTAGGGTGTGAAAGGCTACAAAACTGTATTCTACTTTTTTGTTTTGTTAAATTGCAGGCAGTTAAATGGTGCTAAAATATTGTTTCTCAGACTTTGAGTTACTCAGGAAGCTTACTGGAATAAAAAAGAAATTCTTGGAGGGAGGTCTAAAATTACATAATAATTTGTAGATGTGCAGCTTTGAAAAGCAGACAATTCTATGAAAAGCAAACAAATGAGAAAGTTTCAATGTTTGTTTTTTTTTTGCCTATTATATATTTCTTAATTTTCTAGGATAAGATGAAAAATTCAACCCCTAAAAAAAGTTTGGTAATTCAAATAAACTTGTATTTGCTTATGTCTGGACAACCACCATGAATACATGGGCACAACTAGAAGAAGAAAGTGATGATTTCACATCAGACATTGAACTTGTAGAAACATATTTTTTAGACACATAATTTTAAGTTAAAGAGTTGTAGCCAGAAAGAGCAAAAAACAGGAGTAGAGATCCAGAGAACTCTGAAACTCACAAAGTAGTGCATCATCAAAACTTGGGAAAAAATGCACGTTGCAATGTAACAAGTTCAACATAGATAAGCTTTCAATAAAAGAAAATCAAGCATTTCCTCTACTAGTAATTAAGTGCATGTAAATGCCCCTGGAAATGCAAAGCAGCATGCAGTTTGTAACTACACAGCTTCTTTCAGTAGAAAAAAATAACCGCATACAGTTCTAACCGCTTACTGTCCTTTACATGTTTGAGAATTCATGTCAGAAAGAGGGAGACATATGCTCCTCTTCATTACCCCAGGATTATCCTCTCCAGAGTGCACAGCAAGCATGTACAGTGATTGTGTGGGATGCTTTGAAAGCTGACCCTGTTATCTCGCTGGCAACCTCCATGGCCTGCTTGCACTGTGTGCCTTTCATGAGATCTACTAAGAATACATTGAAACACACTACTGTATGACCTTGTGTTGCCCTACTAATATTCTACAATATATTCTAACTACTAAAATGACTCATAAACCATCTTCCGGAAGCTTTAAAATCATATTTTGGCCCGATATTCTTTGACAGGGCATTTGATCTTGTGCATCGTTCTTTGAACAGTACAAGTTTGGACATCTTAAAAGCAAATAGAAAACACCTGCAACAACTTTATGTTTTATTTGTGCACTTTTCTGAGAATATGCTGTGGTTATGAGAGAACAACGTTAGAATATCCATCAATTATGCAAATTACACAGCACTTGTTGTGGGCAATGTTTTTTCTGTGTATTGAATCAGCATGACAACAGATGTATACATCATCATCTTTTTGAGTAAGAAGGGAAGTGTGTGGGATGTAAGACTAGTTTCTTTACTTTAAAAGTGCATTAAGAGCATCATTTTTTTTCGTGTTTGATGTATTGCATGCAACTGTTAGATGCATATGCTCCCTGTTTTATTCATGCACCTCTAGATAGTATGCTAATGCAATTTCTAAAATGATGAAATACATAAAAAACAGTTTATTGCAGGTAGTGAAATTCAAATATCTGCTTGCCCTCTTCATTTACCCTATTCTCTTTTAATCATTCTCCTTTCTTTTTCTCTCCTCTTGGTATTTCTGCAGGTCGTGAGATGTGATTTGAAGCTGTTCATGTTCAATATAACCCTTATTGACATGTGCACAGAGGCTACTTCCATCACATCTGTAGTAACTGTTGTAGTGCTTTGAGTTTTCTTTATTATGTTGTAGAGCCAGAGGTTGCTGAATCTACCAGCTTCTTACTGTATTATTAAATTCCTTGTTGAAATTGTTCCAGAAAACTCAACCAAGCACTCCAGATCAATTCAACACTAAGTGAAAGAAAGTATAAACTTCTAGGGAAACCGAATTTAAGATTTACCCTTAATTCTCTTAACAGAAACATTTTTTAATGCTCAAATCAGGTTTCTCAGTTACCTATTACCTGTTATGTGTGGCTCATTCAGGGGAGCGATAATGTTAAATTGTTACGTTTTACATTTATTAAAACTACCAAATGGAACAGATGGATGTGTGGCTTAAACAAAGAATAACTGTGACACAATCAAACCAAAGAAAACTAGTCAGGATGCCTGAAAAGTCTTCCACATTTGCAGAGCGACAGTCATCAGTGAGGGAAACCATTCCTCCCACTATAATCCTTTGCTAACATGAGAATCACATGTAATTTTGACTATAATAATCTGGATGGATTTCCATGAAATTTTGTACCTTATACTCGTATGGATTTTAATTCTTCAGATTTCTGGGTTTATTATGTAGTTCCCGGAACTAACTGCATTCCTATAACTTTCTATAACTGCACATTAGAGACTGTAGTAGAAGGGTATCATATCCCAATCCTATGTAAGATGCATCATCTGTGTATGTATTTGTCTATTTGTTATGTGTAGACCTATAACTGTCAAGAAACTGTAACCGAATGTTACTTATTAATTGATGAACGTGGCTAGGCGTTTACATGCAACTGTCAAGATTAAAGCATGTGAGACATGAATCACATGCATGGAAGGCTATATGAAGTATGCTGACATGTCAGAAATAATAACAGCAACAGTAAAAAGAATTCACAGCATGCACTACATCTTTAGTGCCAGCCTGCAGAGACAGGTCAAGTCAGATTAGTAGACATGATGTTAGATTAAGGTCATGTTTGTTGTCACACACACAGCTAAATATCACAGCATTAATTAAAAAGGACACTGTGCCAGTTTATGCAGAAAAAGAAAAAGCAGAAATGAAATGCGTAAATGAGAAATTAATTTAAATTAATGGATTTATTTTTAAACCTTGAATCAGTAAAGACAAGGACAGTGAATTATTTCCAAGATGTACAGTAAACACTGGATGATTTGCAGTATCGGTCTTAAAGGAAAACCTTATATATTTATACATATACAGAACTGCTGAGTTTTTAAGAAAAGCTTTATTTATCTTTCGAAATAATTTTTTGATAAGTTGTGCAGGTATCTAGTTCTATATACAATAATTACGTGGATTATCATCAATTTTGCAGTGTTAGGGATACTGTATGCTGTTTTCAAGCTTCTCTTTTGTTTCTGTGTAATGGAGACTTAGACATAAAATGTGCTAACACGTCAACATTTAGACAAAATACCTGCATTCTGTAAGTTCCATTTCCTAACAGGCCTTTAGGCTGTGCGCATTGGTCAAGCTCGAATGCTTGGCTCTGTCAGAGTCAGCAGACAATGAGCTGACAAGGGAAGTCTCCAGGTCTGTCTCCCTGGAGAGCACCTATGGCTAAGGAGGTCGTTACTGATCTAAGTAGGGGGAGGAAAGAGAGATGCGGGGCAAGCAGGGAAGAACCTCTGCCCTGTTCTGCACTCTAGTGTCCCACTAGACAGGGAAGTAAGTCTTTATCAACTCCACAAACTGCCCATGTCAGAAAAAAACAACAACCCTGGAAAAGGAGGTCCATGATCTCCACAAGAACAAAGTTCAAGAAAATAGATAAATAAATATTAAAAATTAAGCAACCATTTCTCACCAATATTTTTTTCCTAAGCATGCTGATCATTTGAATATTTTTGCGATGCGGAAACCAATTTCAATAAATAAACTCACAGTCGCAATAAAAATATGTTGAACATTTACAGCAACAGAAATTCTCATAAAAAGACATTGCTTATGTCATAGTCTCACGATGCATTATAATCCAGCATTTAAATAAAATTATGTTTAAAAGACAGTTTTATTTTATTTATTTTTATTCTTTCAGCCCTGGTGGTTTTCACCGGTCTGAAACCAAGTAAAGAACGAGTATAAAAGCAGATGTAAGCTTAGTCTACGACCATGTTGATATGAGATCAGCAAGTACAAATAGGTTTCCTGCTTTAGGATCATATATTAATATTTACAGAACAACAACAAAAAAAGAGCTTAGACTCTATTAACAAACATTAAGGCCTCCTACTGACTTGCCCACGAAAATTTAGGGATCTTCGAGGAATGGTGACAAATTGATGAATCAGTAGGAGGTGATTTCATCTGAAGGTTACTGTTGTTTCACAGCAAGTGAACCTAAGTTATCAAGATGATATACCTCAGTATGAATGGAAACCACCTTCATAGTACAGAAAATCAAGACTTAACCCTAAAGTTACCTGGCTAAGTTCAAATCCTACTTTGTAGTATGGAGGGATATACTATGAAGGAAGTTCAACACAGCCAGGTTCTCTTTGCATTATCTGTTTTGACCAAACCTAAAACCTCAGTTGGAGATGACGTATATCACGACAGTGGTTATTAACCTGCTCTGTTAGGCTCTGTGTGTCGTCAAATAAAAAGGGACGTTTCATGGGTTACGTGACTCCTCCTCACCACCTGTGAGTGCCACTTCATCATCATCTGATAACGTCTACAATCAGAGACGTTATCAGATGATGATGATAAAATGGTGATTAAAAATGTATAAAGGACATAAGAAATAAAACTAAAATGCAACACTGTTGAAAATGAGATAAATGCTGCAGAAAATCTTTAATCTTGGGATTACGCATAAAATAAACATTTTAATTCCACTTAATTGTTTAACACTCATCCCACCGAGTGGGGTCCGTGTAGACCCAGAGACATATTTTTGATATATCCTACAGGTTCTTTTTAAACATTCCATTTTTTTTTTTTTTACTTCAATCAGTTTGTTCCTAATGATGTTACATCATTACTTTCTATTCTGCTTTGGTTAGTGTTCAGTTAAATGCACCATTTCTGCCTAAACAATTTTAATAAATTGAACTATTGATATGCTTAATGTATGCCCTGAGTCCTAAATTTAAGAGTGACTTTAAATAAGAAAGACTCAGACATCATGACTGTCTTATCACCCGAATGCAGAACTTCCCAGACTGTGGGCAACATAGCCAGATCTACCGTACCTAAGAGCGCTGGGGTGTGCCCTGGTCATGCTTCATATGAAAAGGACATCTGATGCTGCTACATTACAAGCCACAACCTGAGCAGTGATGACCCTCCTAGGGGTGAGGAAAACATCACCTGCTGATGTGACTGTCCAACTCTCAGCTGGAAGATCTGCTTTGAAAAGGTGTTACCTTTGCTCCTGAATTACAACAGGAAAGTATCAACAGTTTTCTCCTGCAGTCGCATGCCAACACAGCATGAGGTAAATTGTGTGCTACATACTGCCTCTTGTGTGTCTGATTAGCTATAGCCGTTTTTAGTTGTTTCTGGTCTTTGTACAACCACAGGGGGAACTTGGGTCATGCTGCAATAAATCAGACTGGGCAGACAGAGCAGACCAATTTTTATCACAGTATTTATGGACATAGGTTCTAGGCCAGGCCAAAGTGAGGAGAGCGAAGGGTTTGGTGGCCTTGTCTCTTCTTTTTGCAGATGATGTGGTTCTGTTGACTTCATCGAGCCATGACCTCCAAGTCGCACTGGGGTGATTTGAAGCTGAGTATGAAGTAGCTGGGATGAGATTTAGCAGCTCCAAGTCTGAGGCCATGGTTCTCAGTTGATCAAAGGTGGTGTGCCCACTCCAGG
>VUQG01035186.1:42257-55253 GCA_015106755.1 Etia nguti
AATCATAAATTATATTAATAAATGGGAATATAAACTTTATTTAAGAGTAAATATTAATTTAAATGTCC
The DNA here is from genome assembly GCA_015106755.1 of Etia nguti. NCBI lineage: Eukaryota > Metazoa > Chordata > Actinopteri > Cichliformes > Cichlidae > Etia > Etia nguti. Next base: position 42,326 of record VUQG01035186.1, read on the forward strand.
AGTTTATGAAATCCCACTGAGCAGTCCTTACCTTTAAATCTAACCTCTCTCCTTCCTCTCCCGTCCTTTCTTTCTTATCTTTCTCCATCTCTGAGTGAAGTTAGCTCTCTTTCTTTTCTCTCCCTGTGAAAACCAGCAGCTGGACCTTTAGCTAGCGACACACTGTGAGACAAACTGCACACAAACAGTTTGTGTGCTTGCTGATGTTTGTTGAGGGGATAGAAACGCTGCATTTCAAATTACTAGACACTTAGAAAAACGTTACTCCCTTTATGTTCGTGCCTCTTCAGTAGTGCTAGCTAAATGCTAAAGTACCTCAACTGCAACTTATGGACACTGCAAGTCATTCCAGTGTTGTGGAAAAAATGAAAACAAAACAAAAACACCGTCCCCCTTTTAACCCCTGACTTTGGCACACGTCATCTCTTTTTACGCGTCGTCCTCTGGTGATTAGTACACAAACAGGATTGCCTTTCATGTGTTACTGTTCAGGCTTTGATGTTTGGAGGCTCGCAGTGACAAAATAATAACTCACCCAAATGCATTAAATCAAAACTAGCAAGCCTGTTTTGAAAATGTAGAAAGTAGAAAGTACAGATATTAGTTTAAAAATGTAGGGAGTAAAAGTAAGATACAGATAGCTGAAAAATGTACTTAAGCACTTCTCACGTCTGATTATTCATTATTATTTTTTCCTTTGCCACCTTGTTAGGTTTTATTTTCTATAGAATGTTTATGTACACAATTTTTCTTTTTTTAAAAAGTCAAAATCTCCTCAACTTAAACAGTTCAGTGCAAATACAGAAAACAGAAAATTGATTGCACGCAGCAATGCTAAATTTTCACAATACTCTGATGAAACCATTATATGTGAGTACAAAAAGCACAGGAAGCATGGGGGAGTTAAGTGTGGTGCCAACAAGGGTATCTTTTTAAAACTGCAAAAGCAAGGGAAGATTATAAGTGGTGGTGGGCGTGGGGTAAGAGGAAGATTACAGAAAAACCAATAAGAGTAATTTGTTGATAAATTTGACCAACTTTGATGGCACATACTCCTGTCCATGGAATTACAATAATAGAAGTAGAACAAAGAGCACAACTCAATCTCAGCAGATTCAGGGATTCACAGAAAAGACTACTTTTTTTTTTGTGGTTTGGGCTGTTTTAACTTTTTATTTTTTTGAGCATTAAATCATTGGAAAATAAGGGAACAAGAGGTTCTCATTATTGTCTTGGCCTATAATGGCAGCTAGAAGAACTACATGGTGTAATCTGCTGAGAACAGTTAACTGATTGAACTGATTGCACATAGGTGGCAGGGAACAGAACAAAGGGAGGAAGAAGAATCAACAGAAGTGGATTTCAGACAGGAAGCAAAGTTAAACAGGAAGTACACCAAATAAATACAGCTGATGGAATTCAGCAAAATGGCTATTCAAAACAGTGCTGTAAAGTAAGGCATTAAAAATATATAATAACTTTTGTGCATAACAAAAAGTGTACAAAATAGCCTTTAAAGCAGATATGTTAAAGCCTTCTTGTGGTCTAACCCATGTGCTCTTTTTCCAGGGTGTCAAATAATGCAGTATTGCCAAGTGCTCTATGCACCATTGTGTATATAGTGTCCTAGTGACCATTGGGACTTTGGTGCCTTAATTCAGTGACTGCTGCATTTGACCACCAGAGTTAACATTTCCATTTTTGAAACTTGCAAAGACTATACTTGTAGGTTAAAGGGGTGACATTTGCATTAGTTATAGGTTTATGAACCAGGAGACTGTGGTTTTGACACTAGTGTTTTGCACTTGAAAAAAACCACTTGCTCCACACTAAATTGAAAGGTTTGGGTCAAAAGAAACCTCTGATAATATATCTTCCAGCATGGTGTACATTTCATTCATATGCTTCCAAATGAGCTTTTTATTGAATTCTCTTACAAGACAGAACATTTTGACAGGAAACTGTTGAAAATGAATGATTGCAGTTGCATTCTGGGTATGTGGACTACTGCCACTCCAATATGTTGCTCCTCATATTAAAGTCACTTGATGACTAAGTTTCTATGGAAACAGCAGGGTGGAAATAAATAATGGTACAGACATTTTTCCAGCGACAACAGGATCCATACTAATGACCATACATTTTTTTATACCATTACATTTGTTTTTCTTATTTATATGTAGTCATGGTCTGATGATGTTCCTATTATTACCGCTGATCATATCTTTTCATTTTGACTTCCGTGCCTGTTTTCCTAAATCACTTTGTGTTTCTTGCTTAAAAAGTGTTCTCTAAACATAAGATAATGATGGTGATGTTGTTGATGATAGTTTTTATTCTTCTTTTTTGTATTGTATTGCTGTTACTATTATACCAGTTTCATTTTTTAATTTGCCCCTAGATGTTCTTATGACATATTTATCACCTATTTATTATTGTTGTAATTTCCCAATAATATGATCAAATTTGTTAGATACTGCGTTATTAATAAAGAGTAAAACAATATTAATGCGATCAATTCCTAATTTGATAAATGATGAATCTTCCGTTTGCATAAATGAATCATTGTTAAACCAGTGCACAATATTGCTGTTTTATAGACCATCATTTAAAAAAATGACACCAGCATAATACGACAAAAATGCACATATAGTTGCTTGTATTTTGCATATATATTAACATTACCTCTCCTGTTTTGTTACAAAATGGCTGGGTTTATTTGAGCCTTCCTTATATTCAGCTTTGGGCCTTGACAGCTTCTTTAATAGAGAAAACTTCATAGTTGTTCCAGAGAAGTGCACAGACCTGACCCAGTGCAGTAAAGGTGTCTTCAGTATTTTCTTTTAAAGACAGACCTTTAGTAGATCTAACTCACTTACTTGACATTAGTTTGGACAGTTTGACATTTATGTACAGTTTGACATTTTCTTTAGAAAGTGGGCAACTTTCAACTAGTATATAATAGTATATAATAAAGCTCAAAATCTAAAGTAGTGCAGTTAGTTTACTATTTAGGGGAAAAAAAGATAAATTGGGCAGGAAGAATATGGTGGGTTTTTTTAATGTAGTTCTGTTCCTGCTTTCAAACTGTTTGCCTAGCCAGCTGAGCCACTGTACTCATGTAATTACTTCTTTGCTCACAGGAATTATTCTTTCAGCAAAGGACACTCAAAGGGGCATGAGAGAGGCATGTGCCACATGCACATCTTTCACTTCACTAAATAAAATACAAAAAGATAAGAAGAGGAAAATGGGATGATAGAGTTGGGGTGGTCACAGCTTGTGCTGGGAAGCTAGCATGCTCAATATGACACATCTGTAATTCACTTTGATTTTGAATGGGATTTTGCAGTTACAGTTAGCCTATGTATGAAATGTTTCACTGTGTTATTCTCTATAGGTTAAGTTTTCCCTGCTTTTTATACTTTCATTTAATACAAAGAATACATGTAATGAAGACTGGGAGGTTGTTTGCCTTATGTCTAATGCTTGGAACAGGCTACTTGAGGAAGCTGGATTTTTAGTTTCCAAAATAAAATGGATGGAAGTAAGGTCCTGGAAAACCAAATCTTCTAAAAGGAGGTTTTACTGAAAGCAGATATAAAAAGATATATAGTCTTAGCTTTTACATATAACTTTTTATGCCTTTTTAAGTTAAAAGGAACTCATTAGGCTATGCTTAGGGACAAACTCTATACTATAACCGTATGTGTCCGAAAAGTTACAGTTATACAACATTTGCGTATAATATTCATACGAAAGAGCTGTGACCTGAATGTTGTGAACAGTGCTAATCTTGCCCTGAAGGTTAATGGCAGTGATAAATATTTACCCCCCAAAATGTTTCTGCTGTGGGATTTAAAATATGGCACCATGCACCTTGGATTATTTTCCACACAGCTGCACATTCTGATAATTAAAAAGAAGGAAAACCAGTTCATCCATGATAGATGCATACGTTCTGCAGCAGGAAACTGCTGAACTGTTGTAATAAAAATGTCCAAAGTCCCATTGATTATTCATCTCTGCAAACATGACTTTTGTAATGTGTTATCATCACCATGTGTATGTGAATGAATTAAGTGTGTTGCTGTTTGTTTGTTTTTGTTTTTTTTTCTTTTTGCATGGTTTTGATTATATGCAGCCAATTTAGTGATTTGTGAATTTTAGTGATTTTTTTGTTTGTTTGTTTTTTACACATGCAAATTGTTAGATTTTGTTTAACTCATTTAGCTGCCTGGTGGATCATCAGAGGACCCTAGCCACTCAGCATTTGCCAGGTCAGAAGGGGGTGTGGGTCTTCAATACTTGGTGAGTCTCAGAAAACACTATTGAGTCAAATCATAAGTGATAATTGATAGCTGGTATGGTGAATCAAGAGATACTTTGTATTATGTTGTATGGCATGCAGAAAATAATACACAGAAGTTAGATTTACACAGAAAAATATTTATGCTAGAGAAAAAGATAATTGAAGATCTTATAGGTTTTCCACTGGAAGGGAGAAATGAAATGCTAATATATACATACTTGTCATCCATCATTATTTGTCTTTCTCTGTTAAAATAGCTATCTTTTCAGACTTTTGGTTGTTTTCCTGAAAATACTGTCAGTCAGTGTGCAGGTAACCATTTTGGCAAAAGTCCATTATGATGCTTGGTTCTAGGACAATGTGTCTGTGTAGGTTCTCAGTCATATGGGTCATGTTAGTCGTAAGACCTTGAAAAAAGAAGGCTTCTTTAAGTTTAAGAAGATGATTCACTTCTCATCCAAGAGGCTTTGTTAGTTCTAAAAACAAAAGGTGGAGAGTCCCAGATAGCCAACTCTTAGTTGGTGTTGTCCTCTTTGGAGGTGGTTGTTGACCTACCATTACATGAGCTAAAGTGTGAAAAAAAGCATGGATCATTACCATCACTGGGGGTTCAGGGTGAAACTACTGTACCACTCGCACTCCCACTGTACCACTTAAGGGTGCAAGTACTGCCTTCTTTTTTTAAGCTCTTAAGTTCAAAGACTATATTAAAAGGTAGCCCATTCCAGCACAATCTTTTTGAGGAGGTGGGAGGTGGTGAAAAGCAAAGCTTTATGCCAAATAATTTAGATACAGCTAATGCAACAAATATAATGGGAGAGCGAGAAGCCATTGTTGGTACTACCCACATTGTAACTGACAATGGGCCTAATAGATAATAAAAGAATATCAGATATTTCAGATGAATGTCAGTGAAGAATACATTGCTGTTACTGTACTAACCATTCTTACTGTGAATGCATCACTAATTTAATCTATCTACAGTATCTGTCTGTCTATCTGAAGGAAGAATTTGACATGCCTTCTGAAGAGCACGCTGTCTGGGGATGAAGGACATGATTACTGTGGGTGGTGGAGGATACCTGATTTGGTGGCATCAGGATCATTTCTCTGCTTTTTGCAGATGATCTGGTTCTTTTCACTTCATCAGGCGGTGACCTCCAGCTTGCACTGGGGTAATTTGGAGCTGGTTGTGAATTGATAGGAACAAGAGCTAGCATTCCCAAGTCTGACGCTCTGGTTAAGAGGTGGAAAAAGGAGTTCTTACCCCAATCAAAAAGTTTAAATATCTCTGGTGCTTGTTCATCGGTGAAGGGAGAGCGTAATGCAAGAAGGTAGTATCAACAGTAGTACATATGCTGTACTAATTTGTTAGAAGTGAAATATGTGTTTGATTCCAGCAAATCCCCTTTGGGATTGTGTCAGGAAAGGCATATGGCATAGAGCTCTGCCAAATCAATGACCTCTTGTCGTAAAGAAGGATCCAAAAGTAGCTGTACTAGCTAGCACAGCTGTATGTCAGTTTACCTTAAAAAGGTTACTAGTATTCTGAAACTGACTTAAAGCAGTTTTGTCTGAGTTTGTTTTGCAATAAATAAAGTGTATTAAATTTAAAACACACTTAAATTCTGTGAGCAAACTTGCATTTCAGTTAAGAGCCTCTATACATGAAGTTTTAATATTTCATGCTAAGATAAACAGATTTATCTATAGCAGTCAACCAAAAACCTATTACAGTTTATAGCAGTAATTTTGAAAGCCAGGTGATATAATTAATGTAAACATTTTCATGGGAATTGTGTTATTCATTAAAGGTGTGAGTATGCCATTTTTTTGTATTTCTGTTTCTTGTGGTGTGCTCACACTGTGATCCGAGTGTGTTTATTGTTGTGTATTTCTTCATCAATAAATCTTTTTGCTATTCTTTTAGAACACTCAGCCCACATAGCTACATATGAATAATTGAATAAGTCCTATTTCCCAGTGGTTTAATGTAATATAGCCACAACACACACCCATGCTTGATTCAGAAAGGCTTCCCTTTGGTCAAATCCCCTTTGTCTGTCACCTCTTCATATGGAAAGAAGGATGTGGTGAATGCTAAAGACTTCTAATGTGGATGGGTTATTAATATGGAAGACCAGGTAGTGTCTGGCCATGGGGTAATTAATATTGCCTGTGCGTTCGGCATACTTGTGTTCTGGTAGACTATCCTGCAAATATCTTTAGGTGCTTCCAAAGTAAGAAAAAAAATTAGCCTATAGATAACAAATGAGGTTTTATAGTCAAAGATGAATAGCACCTTTTGAAAAGAGAAATCAACAAATGTCTCGGTGTGTTTTGCTTTGTGTAGTAAAACTGACTAATGGTGGTTCAGAGAAGATGTCTCTCAGTACAGCATCACTCTTAATAATAGCTATTCATTGATTGTTTAATTTTCTCTGTCTCTTTACTGTATGTTATAACAAGAAACATCTATCTTTGTTGCAAGGTTTGTGTGTCTGCAAAGTGTTTGGCTCTAGTGCACATTTTACCCCAAATCTTGAAAACATGACACTGAGATTGAGCCTCAAACTCTACCTGGTCGTTTGAGGCTCAATTAACATTTAGTTAGAATTAACATTTAATTATTTTTTTAAACAAATTGATGGTTCAATAAACTGTCGATTTTCAAAAAGCTAGAATTTTCTGGCAATTATTTCATAGTACACACTTTAAAGGGTTAAGAATTAAGCCTATAACGCGTGTTGCTCTTAGAAATGCAATCAAATTGGTGCTATTTTGTGTTGCTGTTGTTTTGATTTTGCAAGAATATTGCAGTATTAATGTACTGTATTAATACCATATTGGAGTTTTACACCTGATCGGGAACTTGAAGAATTCTTTTCAGTTTAAACACAATTTCATTAGTATAGGCATATTTTAAATTAAGTGTATTGTTATTTAAAACATTATACTTTGGAGTTGATGGTAATGTTCAAACTTATGCCTTATCACTCCTTATTCCAAGGAGCACCTTAAACAAAAGCTATTTATGTCCAGGAATCAACCCTACTCAATAGCTGTTCAAGTGCAATATTATACCGTCTCTATTGGGTTCAAAACATTAATGTTATCACATCATATTACTAAGGCATTTTTTGTATTGCAGTAATGTTACTCATTACTGTGCTAAATTCCTAATCACTCAACTATGTTGTGACTTCTAGCTAATTTCTTCAATTATTTCCATATCCTTTTAGTTCACATTTGCACTACAACTCTGAGTGAAAATGATTTTCTTTTTTATTGTACAGGAGGCCAAGAATGTGAGCGTAAAGAAGATATTGCACCAACACCAGAAAAAAATATCCACAGCTGATAATATGACCTTTATTATTTACAAACATCTGTGATGTTATCACAAAGCAGATAGCACACACACACACAAAAACTCTCACTGTGTGAATGCCGACCCCACTCAGGCAGCCAGAGCATGATTTTTAACAGGTAACTAAAGGAGTGATGAGCAGTCAGGTTTTAGGCAGGGATCAGAAAGATATGAAACAATATCAATAAAAATGTCAACCCACAACAAAACAAAAAGTAAGAGCAAGACGGAGAGAGAGACAAGAACAGTGGAAATGAAAAAAAGAAGCAGAGAATAATAGTCAGCCTGTGAGCATAGGAAATACACAAGCTGTCCTGGCACACAAGACGAAGATGAAGTAGGCAAAACCCACAAGACACGAGATTGAAGAGACTCTCATTAAAGACACTGGCATTGATTTGTCTGAATTTTAAGTTGAATTTAAAATGTTTAAGAAGTTCAGAGATAAAACAAGACTGTGCAGCCAAAGTTGCTGCAGCCACTAAAATAAGTACAGTAAATCATAAGCAATATGTTTCATCAGACTCAGCAAATATCTTCTCACAGTCTACTCGCTGTTTATTCTGTGTGCAAGCACTGCCCTGTCTCTGTAAATGGGTTAGAAAAAAGTGGCTCGACTGATCCACCCAACACTTTTTTAGCCCGTCAGCAACAAGCTGTAGTGTTGTGTTTAGCGTAGAAGTAACAGGTAGTAGTATAATATAAATCTTATTTGGGGGCAAAGTAAATGAACTTAGGCTAATTTTTATCACATGTGACTGGTGATTGTATACATGCAATTTTATTCTAGTGCCAGTGAAAGTAAAGTTAAGACTCTAATCCCACTGATTTAGACAAGGGCTTCAAAATAATGCCCAAACAGCTATCTTCCTGTCTACAACTATCTACAACTATCTAGAACTCTGAGTACCCGAGTCTTTGTGGTATGGCAAAACAAAGAGAGAGAGAGAGAGAGAGAGACAAAGGAAAAAAAGAGGCAGAGAGTAATAGTCAGCCTGTGAGAATAAGAAATACACATGCTAAAGCTGTCCTGACATACCAGACAGAGATGAAGTAGACAAAACTCACAATAGACTAGAGTGAAGAACTGGCATTAAAGCCCTCCACATGACACCACAAATGCCCCGCAGACAAGGAGACAGAGGAAATGGCAATCACAGACAAATGTGGCCTGTCTCTTCCAGTGTGCATTTTTCTATCTGTGTGTGTTCCACGCACATACTGTATAACTGTGTGTGGTTGTAATTCTGTTTGAGAAAGAATGCAATGAATGCCAGAAGTTCTACAGTTTGTATTTTTTTTCACCAAAGGGCTTACTTTTTTAGCTACCAGCAGGCTATATGGGATGTCATTATCCACTGTACAAAGTGAGCAGTGAAGATCATGTAGACATCTAGTGGTCATATGAAGCAGTGCACATAAACTCTCCTGTGTTGAATTGTCGCATATTGTCATAAGCTAGCAAATACAGTGTAGCACGCATGAGGGACCCAACCACACAGTTCGTACATTTCTGCACCTTTATTTGGTTGTTGTCACTTACAGCACTCGGTCGCAGCTTTTCAGCTGCACCTACACACACACAACAACAACAACCTCAGGACCCAGTTCATTCTTTTTATGGAGGTGAGGCGTGATTGCTGATGGCGCTCCGGTGTGTCGGCCTCCCCTGCCGCCGCGCCCCAAACCACGCCAGCCGCATACAGGTTTATAACATGACCTTTACCCAAACAGTGATTTCTTCTTATAACACTGATTAAGTAATTTGAGGGACTAAATCTAATTTTACCTAACTAAGTAGGTTTGGTGCCTAAACCAAATGAAATATCTTGTGAAAATGAAAGCAATGCTGTACAGTAACGCCAGTTAAAATACAAATCTTGAACTTGAGCATTTGAACGTGGATTTCTGCTTCTATTTTAAATTGGAAATACAGTAGAACGCTCGTTATTGCATCCATTCAGCAAGGCAAACTGACCTCACTGAATGAGCTGATATGAGGTGACAGCCTCTCTGTAGGCAGAAGAAGCCCTGATAACAGCTGTCAACAGTCATTCAGTTGTAAGGTAACATCAAAACAGGTGATTTTGTTTAAAAACTCTGAGCAATTTCTCAGTGATCACAAAAACAAACATGAACCAAAGCACAGTACTATATGATAAATAAAACATCACATGCAATGTTAGGATATGTAGGAGGTGAAAACCCTGCTGACTAGAAGATCAATAATCCCAGCAGATTTATGCGGAAGCTTTGACTCCTATTTCCGGCCTTTTTACCACAGGTGATGGGTTAATGTCGTCACACCACCAAGCGGATGGACAGATGGGCGGGTGGGCAGCATGGGCACCTAAGTTTGTGAATGCAATGATCCAAGAATGAAGCAACATAAGAACTTAATTGATACCCTAGTTGTATCTACTAAAATCTACTAAAAATATTGGAGGAGCATGAATCTCAGTGACCCGGACCTCGAGGTCAAAGTTAGAGGTCAATGTTTCTGAAAATCTTCTGAATGTGATAACTCGAAAACAAGACACCACAGGATTTTGTAATTGATACCATAGGTGTGTCTACCAGAAGGCTGAGGAGTAGCCCTCTAGTGACAATGTTGTTTAAATTTCAAGAGCAAAAAGGATAGAGACACATAAAAAAAACATCACTATCCAACAAAGTCACCAGTGATGATTAATTTAAATTAACACCCTTTATTAGAAACTGTGTAATCCCCAAAGCTCAAAACTTGAAAGCATACAATACCTGCTAGTTCAATATAAAGCAGAGGTACTTGATGCAAAGTAAATCTGAATGTGCTGAGTGTGTGATGGTCATGCCTACAAAGCAGTCAACAAAGATAATGGGAGAGTTGATCACAGTGTGTAATACAGATTCGGAAAGATCTCATAAAAATTGACTGAATATTTAACTGGGTTATTTCACTTTTAATTTAATTTCTGATTTAGTTTTATTCTGTGCACAATGGCTGTATCAAGGCACTTTACATTGGGAGGAAAGTTTGCATGAATCTGGAGTGAAACTCCAACGACCACTGACAACCCCCTGTGAGCAAGCACTTAGTGACAGTGGGAAGGAAGAACTCCCTTTTAACAGTAAGAGACCTCCAGCAGAACCAGGCTCAGGGAGGGGCAGCCATCTGCGTAGGGGATTTAACAAGATGTAGTTTTTGTGTTTTGCTGTCATCTCTATGTTCTACCTGTTTTCCCATTCACACTATCTGTAAAAATAGTATTCCTAACTTCATGCATAATAACTGCATAATCTGCAAAAACACTGTTATGAAGTATGGAGATGGGACACAGAAAGGTTGTCCTCTTTATAGTGATCAACATGAATCTCTCGTTACATGTAGGCTTCTATTTCCTGTTCTCAATTTCCTCTGCCTGCAGAACAAACAGTGTTTTAGACAAATAATACGCATGGAGATGCAGAGAGGTTAAATTGGAGAGTAGCACAGAGCCTCTATCTGTATGTAAAGGGAGGACATAGTCAGTGCGTAGGCCCTGCTTTCCCCTACTGTGACTCACTCCTGTAGTCTGAAGGGTCACTTAAGGGTCTGGATGCAAAATGCAGTGAGTGTGTAGCTATGTGTTGAAAAACATCCTTTCGTCTGGTGGAAAGCTGACAGCAAAGCCTGTTAGCAGTCTACCGAGCTGCAGGCCTGGATGTTTGTGTATGAGTGTGTGTTTGCGTGGTTTTTACAGATGTAAGCATGAGTTCGTGTAGAGATAAAGGGAAGTCAAGATTGTGTGCTATTATGTTCTAAAATGTCAGTAAAGGCATAAACTGAATACTGTCAAATGAGGGAGCGATACTGTTTTGTTTTGTTTTGTTTTACTATACACAAAGTTGTGCTTGTTTGAGGATTTTTGAAAAGCTTTATTTCTTCTTTCACAGCATATTGTGAAGACTTTTTGATCAGATAGCTCTGCTCTGTAGTCTACACATTGATTTATTAATTTGTGTGGCAGCTCAGAAGATTTCACTGATAAATTTTTGCAATAGATGTAACAAACTCTTTCACTGTTCTACTTGGTCTGTTTTTTGTTGGTCCCTCAGTGTCTTCTTTTTGGGACACTTTAGCAGGTTTAATTGTGTGTGTGTGTGTGTGTGTGTGTGTGTGTGTGTGTGTGCGTGTGTGTTTGAGAGAGAGAGAGAGAAATATAGAAAGAGAAAAGTCCTGGCTTTCCCATCCTTTATAGTATGCTATATGATATATAATTTGGAGCAATAATAATCATAATAGCAAAACTTCTGACAGTCACATACCCATGAAAAGCAATCACTAGACATCTACCATTTGGAAATCTTATTTGGATAAATCATTTTATGATGCACTGTTAATCTTGAGCCCCCCCCCCAACACACACACACACACACACACCTCTAAATGCTCTGGTTTTCTCCCACAGTTTAAGGCCATATTACGCTAAATCTAATTAACCTAATAATCTTAATTGACTGCAGGTGTGGATATGAGCATGGATAATTCTGAGTGTCTTTCTCTTGATTACCCTTGTAATTTGTCTAGGCTGTACCCTGTCACTTGTAAAATGTTAGCTAAGCTCCAGCCCTAGTTTTAGAAAAAAAATGCTTCAGCAACAAAGTGGTGAGTGGAAAATGGCGAGGCAAAATATAAGGTCAGTTTAAAGATTACATCCCTGGCCTAGGGATAACCTAGACCAGTGATTCTCAAACTGTGGTACGTGTACCACTAGTGGTACTTGGGCTCTCTCTGGTTGTACGTGGGAAATCTCCCACTTTTTTTAAGATTAAACAATATACCATTGTGGAGGTATGACAGCGCAGGTATGCGCTGTCACGCTGATGGTAAAAACAGCCCTTTTCCGCGGTGCCGCGATCGCAGCCACCATCGATGAGTCGGAGGCCCCTGGGAGAATCGGTGGGGGCGCGGGAGATGCCGTTGGTAAGTCTGGAACTATTGCCTGGATGCTTAAGCTCCTGGTAGCCAGGAGAATGCGATTCGCTTCTTCTGCAAGTGAGTGGTAATCCTTCGCGGCCAGCAGCGGGGAGTTGGCGAGGCCAGCTCGCACCGGCAACTGTCGGAGGAAGACGTGAGTGAAGAGGAATCCACCGTCATCCGTTCCTAGCAAGGACAGCGTGCTCTCCGTGAGCTCGAAAGAGAGAGGAGTTTCTCGGCCCGCTCTGCGTCAGAGAGGGAGCAGCGCCGCAGCAGCAGCGCCTTGAGAGCGGTGTATTTCCCTTGG
>VUQG01035191.1:0-12278 GCA_015106755.1 Etia nguti
TGCACTGCTGATAAGTAGCCAAACAGTGAGGTGATGAATAAATCACAATAAAGCACATGAGCTGAAACCAGGAGACCAATTTATTTGGTGTATTTTTGGCTAGTTTGAAGAATTCTAGGACACATTTTGTGCACAGCTTCATGCTGTACTATTTGGTTAATGTGCACACACCACTGCTTATGGTAATGTTGGATACATCACATTCAAACTATTTCACAATATAGTTAGTGTGACAATTGTGTGACTAACAATATTTCAAGCTTTTTTATCGTAATTTGTCTGAAATAATCTTTCAAAAAAATTGGTTCTTTAATTCTTTAATTTTACTCAAGAATTCATGCTCTAATATCAAATTGTTGTTACATATCTAAACTTCTCTAAGCTCCCCCCCCCCCTTTTTTGGAAATGAGGACTAACAGCAGGGAAAAAATGAGCTCTCATGTTTTTTCAATAGGTCCATGAACTCTGTAGCCTTGATTTTATTATCTTTGCAGCTGCTTCCGATATTATGTCGTTCTTTTTCTCCAATGAAGAGTGTTTTTAAGGTTTTATGCAAAAAGGATAACATCTAAGCATTAGGTATAATAAGTTAGGTAAGTACAGCGCCTGTGCCAAAGCAAAAATATATATACTTCAAAGTCACTATCCATTTTGTTGTCTGTAATTTTCTATTTTCTTTCAGTTCTGTACCCCCCTGCCCTGCATGTCAGATAGCTCCTTGTTCTCACACACTAAATGTTTTCAGCTCTTTCCGGAAAGCACTGAAGGATGGCGAGTGAATATAGAGATGGGTGTTTTTCTTTTTTTGTTAAATCATTGCTTTGATCATTTCCAACATCAAACCAAACTAAATAAAAACAAAAAAGGCTCTTGTTTTTTGGGGTAAAATTTTATGAAAAGTTATTTCAAATTTTAAATGAGCTCTGTGGTGATATCGACATAATTTATTTATTTTATTTTTTTTAAATCCCCAAATTCCCTTCTAATCTGTATAGAAATGCATGTAAATAATGGTCATAGCATTCAGGGTCTGAAAAGTAAAGCCATGGGGTAACAACTTAAAGTCTTTGACATGCGGGGATAAAAAAGGGCTTGTGTGGTCTTACACCTACTTTATTTCAGAGAGAAATGCTTTGCTAAAGCCATCCTCATGGCAGTTTGGAAGTTGTGCAGGTGTTCTTAGACTAAAGTCGACCATTTATTTAACTGTTGCTTTGGGATCTTTAAATTTAACCAACCGGTTTACTGCCTTAAACCGACGGTAATTGATTTGGTCAGACAGGAATTCTCTGCTAAACCCATTCTAAAAACGGAAGCTTGGAGGTTGAAATAAAAGTGCAAAAATAATCACATCAGCAATCATAACATTCATGGTGGAAGCAAAACTATCAAAAACTATCAAAGAGAAACTTCCACAGACACGGCCACTACGTCTTCATAAAAATTAACATTATTTTACAGTTCTCGCACTCGTCGCTGGGATGACGTTTGTGACGCTTTTGACATCTTGTCATAAGATGGTAACTGACCTGACAGAGAAAGTTCACTGGGCACGACAGATTCTTGTAGTTAGATCCGCAGCACCCCCGAGGGCTCCGACACCTCCAACAATTCAGACCTTACACTGTCACCATGGTTACTACTGCCTGACACCTCTGGCAATGGCAAATAGACTGACCACAGTGGAACATTTGAGACGACATTGGCAGAGCCCGTGTGCATCGTCACACAATAAAGACCTCAGGGCATGAGGGAACACTGAGAGCCAGTTACACTTAGAGAAAGCAAAGAACTTCATGGACAAACACGAGGGTGAAAAAGGGGACGGCACTGGCAGGGTGTCCATCTCCAGCTGGCGTAACGTGGAATGTTAATTAGGCCTGCAATAACAAGACACCACCCTCTTAAATGTCACATCCTCGTGAGGAGAGCAGGGGATGGCGAACTTCTGTCAGGCAAAGGGTGTCATGCTTTGTTTGCTTTTTCAGCACAGATTTCTCTTCTGTTGCCTCTACCCCAAGCATTTTCTCTTAACATTCTCCTGCTCCTGCCCTTCGCCTATGCCGTTTACTCTGTGATGAATGGCTTCATTTCAGGTTGAGCCCTTTTGTTTTTTTAAAGCTGGAATAGATTACAATCAGTGCAATTGTGCAGAAATAAGACTCATCTCACTGAAAAAGAAAAAAAATAATAATTGAGGAGGGGGCAGCAGAGGATGGAAAATATAGAGTGCAACTGCACTTCACACTAATGCAGAAATTGTCAGACCCATCTCTGATGAAGGTGTTTTGGACTGCAGGGGCTCTTACAAAAAAAGGTCTTGATAAGAGAGCTCAGGGGCCAGGAGAGGATGTAAACAAATATCGTGGTGGTTTGTAATGAGACATGACACAGTGAGAATACTGTGGCCTTTCAAATGGCAGGCCTCGTTATCAGTCTGGTTTCACAGCCTCAGAG
The DNA here is from genome assembly GCA_015106755.1 of Etia nguti. NCBI lineage: Eukaryota > Metazoa > Chordata > Actinopteri > Cichliformes > Cichlidae > Etia > Etia nguti. The sequence continues at coordinate 2,458 of VUQG01035191.1, forward strand.
GGACAAAGATTCTGATAATGGGGCATCAGTAATGAAGGGTTGGACAGAAGACCTGCTGAAGCTTAATATGAGAGGTTGCTGAACCACTGAGCTAATGTGGGAGTGACACTTTACACAGTGTGTGCGGTTTTACCATTGACATTTAAGTCTGTGGTTTTCCCGCTCAATCAGTTACTACATTTACTGGTACAGCAGCATACAGCTTCTTAAACTAGCTACGCCCTTGTCCAACGCGTCTGTCCTGGAAGCCAAAATTTGCAGAACAGCTCATACTCCCGAATTAAACTCTTATCGACTGATAAGCAGGAGGAGCAATGGATTGATTTTGTGAAGAGTCGTATTGATGGCGAGCCGAGTTATCACCACAAACAACTTCTACCACTGTGACTTTTTATGTTTTGGGGGTTTTTTTCCCTTCAGATTTTATTTTTGAGAATTTTAGCCCTTATTCACCAGGACAGTGCAGCTCAGGCGAGCCACAGTGACACCATACTGTGACCATTTTACATTGGGAACGTCTAATTTTTATTAAAGCCAGCTGGAATTTAAGGATTATCCCCTTATTACAATTAAATAAGCTCATACCAAACATCTTCTTTGCCAGCATCTATCATCCCAACCCACAACGTCTGATGCACTGTTCATGTACATCCCAAATCCAAAGTGTGGGCGCTGTGTAGAAAAACAATGCAATGACTTGCAAATCCGAGACCCATGGATCATGTTCACATATGGCTTCTTCTCTGTATGCTAGAGCTTCAACCTGCAATACTTCTGAGACACTTTGCCTCTCTAAGATGCTCTTTTTTTTTTTTTTTTTTTAACCCACTCAACTAATTAGGTTAAGTGACCTTTTGTGAGTTTGTTATAAAATGTTCCTCCAGCTCTCTCATTTCAGTGCCTCTCATTTTTTTAGCCTTTTGTTGCCCCATCCGGACTGTTGACTTGTTACTGCCATCAAATTCAAAATAAGCTAGTACTAATTCATGAAATACTAGAATGTCTCGGTTTAAACATTTGATATATTTTCTATATTCTACTGTGAATAAAATATGAGACTTGTAAAGCACGGCATAGTGTACCAATTAGGGCTGTGCACAAATGGGTGACTTAGTCCACTAAACTCTTTTGTGCATTAGTAGGACAATTAAATATAATAAACTGGCATATGTACATCGAGATTTAGCAACAACGTTAGCATTTTACAGTGTTTCAGAACGTTAGAATTAATGAACTAGAATAGAGCATTTGAATGATTAGATCAGCTACTGGCAAATATCAGAGACCTTCAATCATTTGATCTACTTAATTTTTTCCATTCATTCAAATTTGACTGGATGTTTAATAACACATGAATCTGTCAAGTGACAAACTCGGAAGATATTTATTAATGCTCGTTATTCCCATTTCAGTTTCAGAATGTGCATTATCACAGTCTGAAACTGAAATGATTATTTAAAGTTAATATAGTGCCTGAATGATGACCTAAGGAGACTATTCAATGTTAAGTAATATATGAATTACTTGAAATCATAATTGCCTCCCTCACAATTCAACTAAAATTAATCACATGTGGCAAGTGAATTGGAAAATGAATCCCTCCTGCTGGGGTGAAAAGAGAACTGTGATTTACAACAAGGAGGTTTTGTCCTGACAGTTCAAAGATAATGAAAACTGAAAGGAAAGTTTTTGTGGAGGTGAGACAGAAACGAGTGAGAAAACGAGTGCAAATCTTTGACTGAATTACATCTTAAATCAAGGAAAGACACTGGAGCAGCTGAAAGACTGTGGTACGGCATTATCGAGCAACAGGGTTTCCTCTGCTCTGTTCCAGAAGTTAAAAAAATAAATAAATAAAATCTAAAAAATTATTTTCCATTCTCCAGCTGGGTGCCGAAGGAGAGTGAAATAAGTCTTATGCAGCAGTGAAAAAAAAAAAAAAACCTGTCCAGGGTCTAAGGAGTTGAACGGTTTACACGCTGGCTGCCAGCTTACATTTCGTCTTAGTGTCACAATTTGTTGGGGAGCATCACGGATGCTCTAAAAAGAGTGGGCTCTCTCCCAAAGCCTTCCTGGCGGCTGAAGAGTTGCTAAACGTCACTCACGATCATTCAGCCACCAGGGAGAGGAGAGAGCGAAAACACAGAAAGGAGTAAAAAGGAGAAAATGAAAGGAGGAAATAGAGAAAGTGACAGGAATCGACAAAGAGGAGAGAGGGTTGATGTGAAAAAACAAAAAAAAGGAGTTAAAAGTTGAAAGGGAGACAGAAAGTGGAGAAAAAAAACACTTATGTATGCTAATCCTTGTCTCCTATGGCTCTCTAACCAATGTGAGAAAGGGTTAGAGCTGGGAATCGTGAAGGGATTTGCTATCCAAGCAAAGCACAAATAACTACAGGCCATGCTGAAGTATAGGAGTTTACAGACATCTTGATGCAAAGCTCAGATTTTGCTGCCAGGTTCACAGTTGGTCAGAACAAAGAGAGAAATTAACACACACACACACACACACACACAAAAAGGGTACTGTAAAACTGATGCCATCCAAAGGTACATGCCTGCTCTCATCTCTCATCCATCGGTAACAGAGAGCGTGGGAACTGCTTTTAGAGTGTTGAGCGGAGGTGGAAGACTGACCCCGACTTATCGAACAGTGCTCACAATGCACATCTTCATGCCTGATGTGGCCTTCTGCCAAATCCATGGCAAGTTTAAAAATGGAACCTATCAACCTATATACATATTTCTCTCTGTATAGTTACATTACAGACACCATAAGAACAAAAAAAACATGCTTTTTTGAGGGTTTTAACAAAATTATCACTTGACTTTTTAGTGTTATTTTTACATAAATAAACCTGCCCGTCTACCTGGTTCCAACTGAGTTCTTGTGCAAATGGTGCTAACGTCTCATAACTGCTAGCTGTCAGAAAAAGCCACAGTGAAACCAAATGTTTTCTATCAAGTAGCACTCAGTCTGTACATTGGTGCTTGCAGAAGGGACCTTATACACAAACCCTGAAGTTTCCGTTCACTCACTTAGCAAGTGAAAGATGTTAAACATGCCATCAATACTGAGATGCTCCTCTTGTAGCATCCGTGAATGACAGCAAAGCACTGAAGAGGCCCCTTTCTCTGAGCTGACACTGCTGATTTGAATTTCAAAACATGATGTAAAACGGTGATTAAAAGCCAATTACAGCTTGTGCCAATGAAAAGTCAATTAAGCGTTTCAGGGCCTGTGAAAGGGTTTTTGCCAAGGTGATGACAGGGAGGAGCAGAGAACAGACGAGAAAGGGAGGGGTACCAAAGAGAGAAGCAAAGAGAAAAATGAAAGAACAAACAGTTGAGCTGAAACAAGGACAGCAGGCAATATTTGCATGAATGTAGCATTAAACCATCAGACATGCGTATATTTTCTGCTGAAGAGACAGGAATTTTTCCATCTCTGCCATCATACAGTCATAAATTATAAAAGGTTGCTTAAAGGCTGCATTTAATTAAGAGTCAAAGCCACTGGAAATGTGAGTGTTTTCCAATAAAATCCTAAAAAAATAAATAAATAAAAAAACTCCAAACTGCCACCCTCTTACACAAATGACTAAATTACAGAGCCCTAGAATTTCCCTCCTGGACTAATGTCAGCTGATTGTTTCTGTATTTCTTAGTTTTACACAAGTAATAAACTGTGAAAAAGAAAAAGGGAAAAAAGACATATTAAAAAAGGCACTCTGGCGTTGTTTTGCCAACTTTTTAATCACACGCCTGGATTCTGCAAGAGTGGCCGTGCTTTCTGTGTTCAAACCCAGTAGCAGTGACACAATGCTGCAGCTCCACTGGGAGGCATGGCTGTAGCTGAATACAGTGCTGCTTTCCCCTCATACTGTGAACCAATATTTAGTCCCAATAGGTACCCCAAACAGAAATCTTTTTTTTTTTAAAAAGGCAAGTTAGTGTTGCTTAACCTCAGGCTTTAATTATTGAGAAATGCATGAAAGAGAACACAAAAAACAAACAGAACAATCTTCAACTCGAGAGGGTTGTTAAACCATAATAAAGAGTTATGAAGTGAGAGGTGATCATTTCAGAGCGGTGCCAGCTTCAGATTAATGTCTTTTGAAAGGACCCTAGTTGTTGCTTTGCTGCCTTTTAGTGTTATGAAAAGCCCCAAGAAAAAACATGACTTATGTAGCAAGCTTCAGACAAGTTATACAGTGAGCCTACAACTTGGCAGTCAACAGCTCCACTCCCCACCTCAATTTACTTTGTCACTCCATCCCTCCCTCGCACAAATCACCACCAATCAGCTCATGCAGACAATCAACAAGATTCCACTCACGCACACGCTAACACTAGCACGCAACTGTAATCAAGCGAACAACCCACTGTTTACAACCCAGAGTTTTTCTTCCATGATCTGCGGTTCTGATAAAGGCTGTAGCAATAAAGACTGGAGTTATTTAAAGGAAAAAGATCAACAGCATATTGGTTGGGTCACTGACACTGCGAAGGCCAGATGGTCATCTAGTCTGGCTTGTCCTCTCTCAACAGCCTCTGTCTCTGTATCCAATTTGTTTCATGTTATTTGCAGGAATAAGCGCTGGACTCTTGTATTCTTTTTTTTTTTTCCCTACATGAACTCTAGGAACTTGTGGCCTTTCACATGTGCAGTATAAGAAAGATAGAGGCCTAGTTACAAGATGTTGCTTCGGAGGAACCCTGAACCTCGTGAAGGAATTAAAAACAAAAATCAGCTGACAATCGATCATGAGTAAATACTGTGCACTACAACAGGTTTGGAAACTGGCCAAGAACTGGTTTATAATTGCTGGCTCACAGCACACGCCTAAACTTATTTATGTTGACAAGAACTTAATAAGTGCTTTTCATTTCAATGTTTAATAGGGTGTAGCCTTGCCTTCATGGACACGTCTGGCTGTTTTTAAAACTAAGTGTTGCCAAGATTGTGAGAGAGACAGAAAGAGAGACAGACAGAGAGAAAAAGATATCACTTTCTTTTGCTGAGCAGTGCTGTCAGAGTACTTTATTGCACCATGCAAAGTCAAACCTTAAAGAAGAACTGGCAGGTAACATGTGGTAAATGCATCTTAGACTTCGTCCTACTAACCAGGTTTCCTACATTGCAAGATTTCAATGCAACAGACAGAAGCCAAAGCTTTTGCTGCCTCACTGAAAATCTTCATGCACCTGGAAGTGATTTTAAACCTCAACCACCAAGCACACATGAACATTTAATGACTGTGAGGCACGAAAGACTAGGACTTTAAGAATTAGGGGCAGACAACATTTAAAGGCTTGTTTTAGGTCAAGTTTTAATGTTAAATCTTAACTTTGCACTTGCTGCAAACTTAATACTTTCAATTGTTACTTCAGGCATGAGTCTTCATACGTCAATCACATTTGTAATCAGCAAATCAAAGCATTATATTTAAGAGTTATATGTAAGCCAATCAACAAAGCAGTATTTCCTCACATCATGACTTTACTGAAGGGGCCTTCTGTACTATATTAATGACTGTTTTGTTTTTTAATGAAACCTTTTATTTTCTTCAGTCATGAGAATAATTGCATCTGGTGACTTGTTGACCCGACAGCCTGCTATATATTTCAGCCTATTCAACAGAAAGGATGCTCTTCCACAGTGATGCAGTTGGAGCTACAGTGGTTCCCCTCGACTGTTGTGGATGGCAGTTGGTGACAACAGTCTGCCATTTGCTATGGAGATCTGCTGTGAGCTTAAGGGTCACTATAAGTAGAACCAGCAGCAGCAGGTGGAAATCTAATACATGTGCCACAACAGTGAGCAAACTGAGGCTGCAAGCCAGAACAAGGAGTGGAGCAGTCCAAGAAGGCGGAGTTGCAGTTTTCCCAAAGGATGAGAGACTCACTGCAGAAGCAGCTGATTCCACTGCTCTGTTATTTGTAACAATGCTCTGTTATTTATTTGCTTTAATGGGCAATTTTTTACACTTTTTGCAAATGGCACAGTTGTAATGCATACCTCTAATGCACCACAGCTGCGCACCTTTAATATTTTATGTTCTGAGCAGTCATGAATATTTGTCACATTGCATTTTTGCAACACCTTTTTGATGAACTATAGAAAGAAAATGTTCCACAACAATTAAGACTGTGACGCAAATACTGTTGCTTTTTACAGTTTAAAAAATATATTTTTGAAACGGCTGCATCTGTTAAAACTCTGGGGGGGAAAAAAAAAAGCTCTGGAGAAAAAAAGCTTTCTGTTTATTATCTGGCAGGTGTACTGACAGCTGATGGCTGTGGGATGAATAGACAAGGAACCATGAAACAATAGAAGACAGATGCAAATTTATGTTTCTTCTTTCTCTCTAGCTTATGTGTGATCATGTCCACGCTTTCCACAAGGCAAACACACCAAGAGCAGCCTTGCTGGAGCTCAGCTTTTGATCGTCATTGTCTGTCCTTTGGCTAAACGGGCTTTGATGGGGGTGGGGGGTGGAAAAAAACAGAGGATGTGAGTTGTTTATGTTGCTCAAGAGGCAAATTTAATTTAGTATCGGCAGTTGTCAACACACTAGCATGCAGAAGCCAGGCAACATCCCCTACATTAGTGGTTGTGGAGCAAAGAGCGAGGGGATGGGGGGAGGGGGTGTGCAGAGAGGGCACTGAAACTGGATTTTGTTCCATTATGCATAATAACAATAGCCAGAGACCCGTGGTGTATTGCGGTAAGCTGCTGAGACTGTGGCCAAAATGATTCGGCCACAAGGAAAAATTCTTGGTGCCTGCTGGGCCAAACCTTAAAAACTCTGCATGACCATCCATAATTTCTCTTCTGAGAAGAGAGAGTTCACTCCTAGCTGAAGAGCTCCAGCATGGTTCAGTGTTATTACCATTTGAAAAGGGAGAAGATGAGTGCAATAGCAGGGGGCACACAGACCAGTATGCTGAAAGAAAGGCGGAAGGGGTGCATGCCAAGGGAAGAGCGGCTGACTTGTTGAACTTGGCACATGGATGAGCTTCATCCATCAACGGGGCAGCGAGCTACTCCCTATTTAGGTTTTGCCCTTGAGACAACACCGGCATGGTTGGAGTTGGTATTATGCAGTTGGAAAGCATATCCAAAGCTTGTGCAGAGAACTGAGAAGACTGTAACAACCTCGGGGAAAAAAAAAATCCTCCCACTGTGCTCTACTTGTAAAAATAAACTCCCATGCTGCACTTTTACATATTCTACCCAAGCTTAGTATGAGACAAAACACCAATAACGCTGGAATTTCAATCTACTCCTTTATGATGCTATGTATGTTTTCTGAATTATGCATGTGACCTCTGAGTAGAAATCAAGTGATGAGTAATTTATGAGATTATGGGGTGGTAGAGTACCAGCAGTGTTAAAACTGGTAACAGAGCTTAAAAGAATTGAAAATACACTATACAAGCCATCATCTAGTTTCTGTACAGTAAAAACAGTATAGTCATTTTTTTAAATTGTAAATCAGAAAACTTGAATTTGAGATGAATGGCAAAAGACTTTAAATACTAGTTATTCTGAAGTTGTTTAAGGAAATATGACTGCATTCGACGTTTTTGCTTGAAAAGATGTCAACAAATGAAGACCGATTTTTGACTGCAGTAGATAAACTATCAATTCTGCAACAGTAATTTACAACCAACTCTCTATTCAATGACAAAACGCCTTCAAAATACTTAATATTTTCTTCATATAATTCTGCAGTCCGGCTCCAAGCTGTGGAACTAAAATTATGGTAAATTTCCAAATCATTCTGCTGAGACTCAAAATTACAGTAAGACTGTGCATTTTCAACTTGTTTTTCAAGCTTGTGTGAAGCAAAATGACCACAAGAATACACTTAAGAAGTAATGCAGCCCGCCCAAGCTTACAGAATGGAAAAATAAAAAGGTTCACTCCCTTGTGTCCCTCTACCTGGGTTGTTTTCTCAAGAACAGGTTTTCTTCCACCTGAGGGCAGGTGCTAACAGCCAGGCAGGTAAGTAATGACACCTGTTTCCACCTGCTGGGTCGCAGTTGCTCTTTGCCAGCAGTTGCCTCACTTCTCCCTTTTTAGCACAGTCCCACGTCCATTTGGAAGCGGATGGAGCTCTACACACACATGCGCACAAACACGCACTTGCATGCAATCACACACCCACGAGCCTGCAAATTTAGCCAAGTTATTTCATGGAACACTGAAGCACAAGCAGTGAGCACAGAAGGTAGACTATATGCTGCACAATGGCTGGTGAAAACAGTTGGTTGGTCTACAGCGGCAAACATTTCCGGAGCCTTTGGGTTACTACTACGGATTGATTACCACTATGCTCACATTTAGTGACTCATCTCAAAGCAAAAAATACATTTGTTTCCTAAAAATGGAAGAAAAGGCTTCTGAAATAACAATTCCACCACAAAGAATGCCAGACTTAACAGTTTCTCGAAGCAATGAGTCATGCTTTGTCGAATGTAAATAACCCAAGAAATATTGAGCAGAAAGCTTTCTGCAGACACAAAAGTTTCTAAATGATCATTTATTTCTGAAACAGTTACAGAAGTACTCTTACAAGTACTTCTGATATGTTTTTCAAAATATTTTTTAAGCACGTATTTTAGGCCATTTAGACAACTCAAGTATGCCACTGATATTAGACTCTACACATTATTCTGCAAAGTGGAGGTGTACTCCAAAAAAAGAAACAGGAAACCTTTATAGTGGGCCTATTTTGTCACATATATAAATAATAGTTGTTCATATTAAACATGACGAGTTTCAAAGACCCTGCTGAAGACTTGGAAGTCGATGCACATCAGTCTGTTTTGCTTGCTGAATTGCTCCAAGAATAAAATGGCGTTACAGAGCGCCTCAGCGACCCCCTTTTTGAAATAATGTAGTCAGAGTATGTGCAAGTTATTCTTGCTATTCAAAAGCTCAAGATTTAAGACTGTTCCAATTATTTAGTGTTTCTGGCAGTTTTTTGGCTCAGTAAAATATGTGAACTGGGTCAGCAGAATGTCAGTGAGAACAGGCAGGATTAATATGGTCATCTCAGGCCATTTCTGGCTGCGAGTCCAGAAGCTACACCTACTGCTCAAGTATTCTGTCTGTGACATCCAATCAGAGGAAAGTTGTCTTAAAGGGAGGACGATGGAAGCAAGAATGATGTGTTTAGAGCAGTGGATGAACTAAAGAGATGCACCACACAGTATGAGATGTATAAGTATTATGTTGTGCAAAGCTGCTTTTTTAGGAGTCACAAAATAAAAACATGAGCATAACAGTTCTCCTTACAGAAACCTTAAAACGGTTAAAGCTCCAAATTGCATCATGGTCTCAATCCACTCACACACAAACCAGTTATTAGAGCATTGTAACTGATGAGTAATAGGTGTGACCAAAAAAAAAAGGAAGCATGTTTTGGCATGGAAATGTTGCTAGCTGATGCAAACACTCCTTGAGGAAAAGTAAATGACTCCTGACATCCTGAGCTCCAAGTGCTGATGCCTTCATGGGAAGGGCACAAACAATCTGGTGTTCTTTAGCGCTTTGTGTTGACAGGAGGCTGGGAGCCAAGATCTGGACACCTCAGCAAAAACATGCTCGACAGGACAGGGTGAGTGTAATAGATTTGAAGTTGTCCTCTTGGAGCTGGAGAGTGTTAAATCACCATGGACATTGAGATGGTGGTTTGGAAGGTTTGGGCAGCTTTTGGTTTAAAATACTTTTCTTTTTTTTTTTTTTTTTTTTTTTTTTTTTTTTTTTTTTTTTTTTTTTTTTTTTTTTCTTTTTTTTTTTATACTTTT